>CM074299.1:1939637-2132137 GCA_037194245.1 Opsariichthys bidens
CGAATGCTTGTCCACCATACAGAATTGATGGAGCATACAGAAGTCATGGTGGACAGGACAGCAGGGGACATGGTAAAAGATTTGGTGCAAGAATCATGGCTGGAAGGTGCTATGGAAGGGATTATGACTACCTCCAGAGGACTGAGAAGGCCACCATGCAAAACTTGAATGACCGTTTGGCATCCTACCTAGATAAGGTGCACTTTCTGGAGGCTGCCAATGCCACACTGGAGAGGCAGATCCGGGAGTACTATGAGAAGAAGGGGTCGATCTGCCAGAGGGACTACAGTTGCTACATGAAAACCATTGACTGCCTTCAAGAAAAGGTACAACTTGGAAGATTAGAGATATTTAAGGGTGGAAATCTTAAAAATATATTACAAAAACTGTGTCTAATGTCTGAGGTTCAAATAAATATGGAACAGATTTCTGATTCACATTCAGATTGATGACTACTAAAATATCTTTAAGCTTTGCAGATAAAAACTGTTTGCAGAGAATCCTTGTAATATAATGTAAACTGTTAAGAAAATATTTTGTTGTTAACAAATACTTAATGCTTGTTTCAAAATTATAAATGAGCCAGTGTTCTTCATTGTAGATTAAAGATGCTACTGCCAACAATGGCAAAATCCTCCTGTGTATCGACAACGCTAAACTGGCTGCTGAAGACTTCAGGATAAAGTGAGTTCTCTAAAGGCTTTTTCACATCTAGTTCTTTTGGAGCAGTTGATTCAAAACATTGTGAAACTAATAGATATTTACAAATGTTTTCATTAACTAGGGTTAATCTTTGAGTTAGTCCTTCAAAGTGAAGCACATATACACAACTCTATGCAAGCAAACATTCATACATATAGAGATGTTAATTTGAACAGATTTAATCCAGCTATAAATGATATATACAGTCTTAGAGGAAACATAATAGCTTAGTCTTTTAGATTTGACAAAAGTTATAGATGTGTTGTTATATAGCTTTTTGTTTGTACATAGATAATTGTTACGTTTAGACATGATAATTTCACTCCCCTCTGCCTTTTCCACCAATCAGGTATGAGAATGAGTTGTTGATACATCAGTGTGTGAAGGGTGACATTGATAACCTGCATCGCATACTTGATAAGACATGCCTGACAAAGGGCGACTTGGAGATGCAGATCTGCACTCTGCAGGAGGAGCTGGTATATTTGAAGAAAACTCACCAGGAGGTTTGTAGCAATTTGCCTGTAGCAGAATAATCGAAAAACAACATAACAATAACTTAAATTCACAACTTAAAGCCATAATGTGTGATTATAGGATGTGGCAACAAAAATTTGTCAGCTGACAAATGCAAAAGTGTGTGTGGAAGTGGATGCTGCTCCTCAGCAAGACTTGGAAAAAGTTTTGGATGACATCCGTTGTCATTATGAGACCATCATAAACGAACACTGCAGAGAACAGGAGTGCTGGTTCAACGAGAAGGTGAGAATAATTCATCTACATTGTGAACACTAATTAGCCGTCATACATTGCGGCAGACTTATGGTTTCAAATTGCAGTTTGGATTTGGTATTAATACAGTGAAACAATATAGCTCAGTGACTCATGAGTTAAATAGCTCACATGATGTGTATGTTTATGACTCTCTTTTAAGACGGCAGATCTGTGTAAAGATGGTGCCACCAGCACAGAGTGCCTTGAAACCTCCATGTCACAGATCTCAGAATTGCGGCGTACTTTGCAGAACTTGGACATCGAGCTCCGGTCTCAAATCAGCAGGGTGAGTTGCAAGAAATATAGAATGTGACAGAGAAAAAGAAAGAAATAGAAAATCATTGTGAGAGACAGTGGTATTTCATCATCTGAAGCATGAAAAAAGCTGAACTAAATGATACTGTTAAGTGATAACTAGAAGCATTTTGTCATAAGTGCCTGTTAATCCATGACTTCCAAAACTGAATTGAAGAAAAATGGCAAAGGTGATCAGTCTTGTTCTTTAGGTATGATCACTTTTTAGCTAATAGTTATCTAAGGTATAGCTGTCTTTGCTTTGTTATATTCAGTAGCTGTATAGTTTATTGTCTTTGAATTAATTTAAATTTGTCTTTTGTCGTTCTACCTCTTCTCATCACCCACACAGAAAGGAGCACTGGAGTGCTCCCTGTTGGAAACAGAGGCTAGGTACAGCACTATTCTAGCAGGCTTCCAGAAACACATCAACACACACGAGACAGAGCTTTGTCAGGTGCGCTCTGGCATTGAGCAGCAGGGCAGAGACTATGATGCACTGCTGGACATCAAGAGCCGCCTGGAGCAGGAGATCGCCACTTACAGGTGCCTCCTGGAAAATCAGGGCATCAGGTGAGTTCTTCTTTTTATTTCACAGATCATGGGTTTTATATTACATAACTTTTTCCTGGTTTGACATATTATTTTTCTTTTTTTAGGTCCAAAAATTAAGGTAATTACAATCTCTCTCTTTCTTTTATATGTATATATATATATATATATATATATATATATATATATGGAGTAAATGAATGTTATATGGAGAATATATGGAGTAAATGAATGTTATTCTACCCTGCAGGTGGGCTGTGTAAACAGGGAACAGGGAATGCAGTGGAGGGTCCTGGTTAAAGTGCAGTACCACCATTTTGTAATGACTTTCATACCATTAACTGTATTGACCTTTATGGGGCTTCTACTGGGAAATGTATGGTGTGCATTGCTTAATAAAGTATTCCTTATATAAAGTCTCAATATTTTGGCTTTTTAATTTTTCATGTTTGCTTATTTTGGAAAAGCTTTACAATAAGGTTCATTAGTTAACATTAGTTAACATGAATTAATATTGTGCTACACTTATACAGCATTTATTACTCTTTGTTAATGTTCATTTCAACATTTACTAATACATGATTAAAATATTGTTAACATTACTGTGAACTAACATGAACAAACAATGAACAACTGTATTTTCATTAACTAACATTAACGAAGATTAGTAAATACAGTAATAAATATATTGTTATGTTAATATATTAACTAATGTTTAACTAATGAACCTTATTGAAAAGTGTTACCCTTATTTTTTTGTTTATCTCACAACTTGAAAGGAAACACACAGTCTTTGCCATACATTTTTCCATTTAGAGATCATGTGTAAAGAGTTTCATGTATTGAATGCTGGCAAATGTACAGTAATATATTTGAATTCTGAAATGGAACTCAAGCATAGTGGTAACAACTGAAATTTTATGCATCTATAAATGTCTATAAATGTGTCGTTCTAAAAACGCTTTACATCCATGGTTCTCTAAATGTTTTCAAGCTGCAAACCACTATCAAATCTTTGACAATTGCTATGGACACTCTTCCTCTTCTCACCGTATCTATTTTAAATTGACATAGAAGCATAATCACAATTAATAAGTATAACTAAATGGGTCTTGCTGTCAGCTTGTGGCACAGCTATTTGATGACAGAAGAATCCTACCAAACTCATGCTGATTCAAGATTGTCTGATATTCTCATAAAGCATTTTCATCATTATCTCTCAGCTGCAAACAGACATGCACTCTTAAAAGGTTCCAGAAGGAAGTTTTCACAGTGATGCCATAGAAAAGCAATTTCTGAGTTCCCCATAGAACCATTCAGTGAACCTTTCTAAAAGAGTTATTTTGATAGGTGTTGTTCCACTGGATTTTAAACATGCAGTGGGTCATCCATTGATTTTTTTTTTTTAAATCATCATTTTAGAAGATTGTTAGTGTTTTAAAACTCTTCATAGCAAACAAAAAAGTTTTTGATGATCTTTTATTGGTCACAGACTGGCCATTTTTATGGTTTTAGATCTGACAGCTGCATTTGACACCACTGATCAATCTGTCGGTTGGAAAATGTTGTTGTAATGTTGTTAATTGATTTGGAGTGGTTTTTAGGTCCTATCTGACAGGAATTTTCTGTTGACCTTGGGAGACCTTCGGAGACTTTGTACCTCGTCTGCACCCATTCATGCAGCTCTTCTCAAGGCTCTATTATTGACCATACTGTTTTTCCCCATACAGCATGGGGGGTCCATTTTAGGAAGGTATGGCATTTGGTTATTTTGTTTGTACCAGACAACACATTTTATTGGCACACTGAAAAAAAAAGCTCTTGACCGTTCTTTACATTTCATTCAATCTTAGTTGGCCTAAATTTCATGAGGCCTCCAAACACATGCTACTTCCTTATATGCTAACCCACTGTTAAAAATCTGGGTGTTATAATGGACATAGATTTTAAACTTTATAAACTGATAAATTCTGTGGTAAAATCGAGTTTTTGGGAAGGCTTTTATCTAATGTCAAGTCTTTTTTGTCATTTAATGAATTTAAACATGTCTTCATTTCAACTCGTTTAGACTGTTGTAATGCCCTCCATGTTGGTGTCAGCCAGGCCTCTTTCTCATGCTTAGAGTTAGTGCAGTATGCTGCAGCTCAACTTTTAACAGCAACATGCAAGCTCGAATACATTTCCCCCATATTGGCTTTCCTGCATTAGCTTCCAGTGCATTTTAGGATTGATTTTAAGGTTTTAGTGTTTGCTTATATATCCTTAATTGGTTTAGCTCCAACCTACTTTCTGACCATGAAGTCTGTCAACCACATTCTATCTGCCCCTAGAGCTAGTCTTAAAATATATTTTAATTTTTTGGAATTTCACAGATTTGAAAGCTGTGGTTTTTCTCTTTGTCTTTGTTGTTGTTTGTTTTATGACTCTCTATGTACAGCACTTTGTTGAACTCTTTTTGTTTTTAAATGTGAAATAAATTAAATTTGAAACTTATTGGGTCTAGGTCAAAAAATAAAATAAATAGATAAATAGAATAAAACAATTCCCCCTTATGACTAGTTTTGTGGTCTAGGGTCATATACCTAATCAGACCAAGTCTGCAAAACTGCAAGCACATTATATGCTTTACAATTGTAAAACAAACTTTTTGCCAAAATGCTAAACACAGATCTCTGCATTAGACGCATCATTGGAAACTGACAGCATGTGTTTCATTTGGAAAACATTGCCATTTACAGTTGTTCACAATTGCTAAGACACATTGTAATGTTTTCAAACATCAAGGGCGCTAGATTCAGCAGCAGCGCTGATTCTTGCAGCTCTCGCCGGGTGCAGTGGCGCGCGCCTGTAATCCAAGCTACTGGGAGGCTGAGGCTGGAGGATCACTTGAGTTCAGGGGTTCTGGGCTGCAGTGGACTATGGCGAGCGGGTGTCCGCACTAAGTTCGGTATCGATATGGTGCTCCTGGGGGAGCCCGGGACCACCAGGTCGTCTAAGGAGGGGTGAACCGGCCCAGGTCGGAGACGGAGCAGGTCAAAACCCCTGTGCCGATCAGTAGTGGGATCGCACCTGTGAATAGACACTGCAGTGCAGCCTGAGCGACACAGAGACACTCAGTCTTTTGTGTGAACAGTTATTCTGTGGCTGAACCGCAACAACAAAATAAAGCCCTTAGTGGCAAAATTGAGTTATCCAGTCTTTTTTTTTTTTAATTATATTAAAGTATATTATTCTGTATGGCTGCCTTGTTAGAAAAATTTACAACAATATAATATATTATTATTTTTATCATACTTTATCACAAATGTTGGTCAATGTTTCAAAATTATAATATACATTTAATGTTCAAACCAGCTGCACATCTATAGATATATTAAATGATTCATTGGTTAAACTATTATTAGTTTCTTTTTAAAAAATCTAATGTATTAGAAATAATGAGACTAGATTAAAATAAATGGGCTACTCTTATGGTAGATAGAAGATTCAGGCTAGGAATTAAATGTGGTTAAACAGTTATTATTTGATTTTGATATTGTGTATTGTATTGTAGCCTACTAAATTAATTTAAAGCATAAATTTGGGGGAAAAAGAGGTGTATTTGAATCAAATGTGCCCCTTACATTTGACAATATTGCTATCATAGAGATTGTAAAATGCTTTAGTTCACCCTGCCTAACTGCAACCTATACATCAGTTTTCACACACTAGAGGTCGCTGTGAGACACTGGATTCAGCAGCAGCGCTGATTCTCGCAGCTCTCGCCGGGTGCAGTGGCGCGCGCCTGTAATCCAAGCTACTGGGAGGCTGAGGCTGGAGGATCACTTGAGTTCAGGGGTTCTGGGCTGCAGTGGACTATGGCGAGCGGGTGTCCGCACTAAGTTCGGTATCGATATGGTGCTCCTGGGGGAGCCCGGGACCACCAGGTCGTCTAAGGAGGGGTGAACCGGCCCAGGTCGGAGACGGAGCAGGTCAAAACCCCCGTGCCGATCAGTAGTGGGATCGCACCTGTGAATAGACACTGCAGTGCAGCCTGAGCGACACAGAGACACTCAGTCTTTTGTGAGCACATTTGTTCTGTGGCTGAACCGCAACAACAATATTAACACAAAATAAAGCCCTTACTGGCCAAATTAAGCCCAGACTTTGTTTATTATAATAAAGTATGTTATTCTGTATGCCTACCCTATTAGATGAATTTACAACAATGCATTATTTTATTATTATACTGTATCACAAATGTAAGTTGTATGTTAATGTTTTATAAATATAATAGCATTTAATGTTTAAAGCAGCTGAAAATCTACAGTAAATGATTTATTGGTTTAACATCAGTTTGTTTTGTAAAAAATCTGATGTATTACAAATAATGGAAATAGGTTAAGATAAATATACTACTCTTATGGTAGATGGAAGATGCTGGCTAGGAATTAAATGTGGTTAAATAGTTATTATTTGATTTTGTTATTGTGTATTGTATTGTAGCCTACTAAATTAATTTCAAGCATAAATTTGGGGGAAAAAGAGGTGTATTTGAATCAAATGTGCCCCTTACATTTGACAATATAGCTATCAAAGACATTGCAAAATGCTTTAGTTCACCCTACCTAACTGCAACCTATACATCAGTTTTCACACACTAGAGGTCACTGTGAGACACTAGATTCAGCAGCAGCGCTGATTCTCGCAGCTCTCGCCGGGTGCAGTGGCGCGCGCCTGTAATCCAAGCTACTGGGAGGCTGAGGCTGAGGAGGATCACTTGAGTTCAGGGGTTCTGGGCTGCAGTGGACTATGGCGAGCGGGTGTCCGCACTAAGTTCGGTATCGATATGGTGCTCCTGGGGGAGCCCGGGACCACCAGGTCGTCTAAGGAGGGGTGAACCGCCCCAGGTCGGAGACGGAGCAGGTCAAAACCCCCGTGCCGATCAGTAGTGGGATCGCACCTGTGAATAGACACTGCAGTGCAGCCTGAGCGACACAGAGACACTCAGTCTTTTGTGAGCACATTTGTTCTGTGGCTGAACCGCAACAACAATATTAACACAAAATAAAGCCCTTACTGGCCAAATTAAGCCCAGACTTTGTTTATTATAATAAAGTATATTATTCTGTATGCCTACCCTATTAGATGAATTTACAACAATGCATTATTTTATTATTATACTGTATCACAAATGTAAGTTGTATGTTAATGTTTTATAAATATAATAGCATTTAATGTTTAAAGCAGCTGAAAATCTACAGTAAATGATTTATTGGTTTAACATCAGTTTGTTTTGTAAAAAATCTGATGTATTACAAATAATGGAAATAGGTTAAGATAAATATACTACTCTTATGGTAGATGGAAGATGCTGGCTAGGAATTAAATGTGGTTAAATAGTTATTATTTGATTTTGTTATTGTGTATTGTATTGTAGCCTACTAAATTAATTTCAAGCATAAATTTGGGGGAAAAAGAGGTGTATTTGAATCAAATGTGCCCCTTACATTTGACAATATAGCTATCAAAGACATTGCAAAATGCTTTAGTTCACCCTACCTAACTGCAACCTATACATCAGTTTTCACACACTAGAGGTCACTGTGAGACACTAGATTCAGCAGCAGCGCTGATTCTCACAGCTCTCGCCGGGTGCAGTGGCGCGCGCCTGTAATCCAAGCTACTGGGAGGCTGAGGCTGGAGGATCACTTGAGTTCAGGGGTTCTGGGCTGCAGTGGACTATGGCGAGCGGGTGTCCGCACTAAGTTCGGTATCGATATGGTGCTCCTGGGGGAGCCCGGGACCACCAGGTCGTCTAAGGAGGGGTGAACCGCCCCAGGTCGGAGACGGAGCAGGTCAAAACCCCCGTGCCGATCAGTAGTGGGATCGCACCTGTGAATAGACACTGCAGTGCAGCCTGAGCGACACAGAGACACTCAGTCTTTTGTGTGAACAGTTATTCTGTGGCTGAACCGCAACAACAAAATAAAGCCCTTAGTGGCAAAATTGAGTTATCCAGTCTTTTTTTTTTTTTATTATATTAAAGTATATTATTCTGTATGGCTGCCTTGTTAGAAAAATTTACAACAATATAATATATTATTATTTTTATCATACTTTATCACAAATGTTGGTCAATGTTTCAAAATTATAATATACATTTAATGTTCAAACCAGCTGCACATCTATAGATATATTAAATGATTCATTGGTTAAACTATTATTAGTTTCTTTTTAAAAAATCTAATGTATTAGAAATAATGAGACTAGATTAAAATAAATGGGCTACTCTTATGGTAGATAGAAGATTCAGGCTAGGAATTAAATGTGGTTAAACAGTTATTATTTGATTTTGATATTGTGTATTGTATTGTAGCCTACTAAATTAATTTAAAGCATAAATTTGGGGGAAAAAGAGGTGTATTTGAATCAAATGTGCCCCTTACATTTGACAATATTGCTATCATAGAGATTGTAAAATGCTTTAGTTCACCCTGCCTAACTGCAACCTATACATCAGTTTTCACACACTAGAGGTCGCTGTGAGACACTAGATTCAGCAGCAGCGCTGATTCTCGCAGCTCTCGCCGGGTGCAGTGGCGCGCGCCTGTAATCCAAGCTACTGGGAGGCTGAGGCTGGAGGATCACTTGAGTTCAGGGGTTCTGGGCTGCAGTGGATTATGGCGAGCGGGTGTCCGCACCAAGTTTGGTATCGATATGGTGCTCCTGGGGGAGCCCGGGACCACCAGGTCGTCTAAGGAGGGGTGAACCGACCCAGGTCGGAGACGGAGCAGGTCAAAACCCCCGTGCCGATCAGTAGTGGGATTGCACCTGTGAATAGACACTGCAGTGCAGCCTGAGCGACACAGAGACACTCAGTCTTTTGTGAGCACATTTGTTCTGTGGCTGAACCGCAACAACAATATTAACACAAAATAAAGCCCTTACTGGCCAAATTAAGCCCAGACTTTGTTTATTATAATAAAGTATATTATTCTGTATGCCTACCCTATTAGATGAATTTACAACAATGCATTATTTTATTATTATACTGTATCACAAATGTAAGTTGTATGTTAATGTTTTATAAATATAATAGCATTTAATGTTTAAAGCAGCTGAAAATCTACAGTAAATGATTTATTGGTTTAACATCAGTTTGTTTTGTAAAAAATCTGATGTATTACAAATAATGGAAATAGGTTAAGATAAATATACTACTCTTATGGTAGATGGAAGATGCTGGCTAGGAATTAAATGTGGTTAAATAGTTATTATTTGATTTTGATATTGTGTATTGTATTGTAGCCTACTAAATTAATTTCAAGCATAAATTTGGGGGAAAAAGAGGTGTATTTGAATCAAATGTGCCCCTTACATTTGACAATATAGCTATCAAAGACATTGCAAAATGCTTTAGTTCACCCTACCTAACTGCAACCTATACATCAGTTTTCACACACTAGAGGTCGCTGTGAGACACTAGATTCAGCAGCAGCGCTGATTCTCGCAGCTCTCGCCGGGTGCAGTGGCGCGCGCCTGTAATCCAAGCTACTGGGAGGCTGAGGCTGGAGGATCACTTGAGTTCAGGGGTTCTGGGCTGCAGTGGACTATGGCGAGCGGGTGTCCGCACTTAGTTCGGTATCGATATGGTGCTCCTGGGGGAGCCCGGGACCACCAGGTCGTCTAAGGAGGGGTGAACCGGCCCAGGTCGGAGACGGAGCAGGTCAAAACCCCCGTGCCGATCAGTAGTGGGATCGCACCTGTGAATAGACACTGCAGTGCAGCCTGAGCGACACAGAAACACTCAGTCTTTTGTCAGTGTTTATTTACAATGAAAAATGTCAATAACAAAATGAACATAGAATGTTATTAATAGTAAAATAATTCATTGTTTGATTCCCCAGACTCTAATTTTGAAATTCATTTTAAGGTTCAATCACACTTTATACACTTCTGGACAGATGTGAAAGCAGGAGACCGAAAACACAAGATCATGGAGATTTCTTCCAGACAGTTCAACTTTTGTGAACTCTGACCTACAAAATTCATATCACGTGAACACTTGACCAATAGAAGATGAATGTCCTGCAGCGACACCTTAGTTAAATTACAAGAGTATAACATACATCTGAGTAAAGTAATCAACAGGTTATCTGCCCGTGTTAAGTGGAGAGGGATGGCAATGAAATGTAATGCACATTTTGTTTTCTTCTGATTGTTATCATGAAACGAGTAAGGAACATAAGGTCGTTTTTTGCCCCAGTAAACAAAAAAGTGAGAGAAACAAATCAAATTGTATTTTGAGAGTTGGGAGAGCCAGAGGAGTCAGTGGAGGTTGGAGAGATGAAAGTGAGGGCTCTGACACAGAGAGGGAAATTCCAGGATGAGGAGGATGAAGAAGAGGGTGAGGAGGAAGAAAACATACAGGGACAGAGAGAGGAACAGCCAGAGGGACAGAAAGGGGATCCATGTGGATCAAGTACTGCACCATCAGGTTCAAAATTGGTTCGCTTGTTTGTATTACTCACTTTTAAGTCGCTTTGGATAAAAGCGTCTGCTAAATGACTAAATGTAAAAATGTAAATAATTTGTGTCAATATGGCTCTAATGTTTATTTTTTTTTAAGTAATTACTTGGCCTACATTTTGAAATACATGCAGATATGCACTACCAATCAAACGTTTGGAAACTGTGCTATTTTGGTTGTTTTTGAAAGAAGTCTCTTCTGTTTACCAAGGCTGCATTTATGTTATTAAAAATACAAAAAGCTGTAATATTGTGAGATATTATTAAAATGTAAAATAACTGTTTTCTATTTGAATATATAGTAAAGTGTCATTCATATCCTGTGATCAGAGCTGAATTTATCATCATTACTCCATCATTATTCCAGTCTCACATGATCCTTCACAAATCATTGATAATAATCATCAACATTGATGAACCTACCTTTTTTGCACCTGCACTCACTCTTGTACAAATGTTGTAATAAATGTTTTTATGATTTTAAAGTAAAATAAAGTTTATAATCTTCAAATATAATTTGTTACAATGTGCCCCTCTGGTTAAACACTGGCCCCTCCTTGGCCCCCCTAGTAAAATTTGTCTAGAATGTGAGCAGTGCTTATATGGTGTGGGTGACAAGAAATGTCATGAATGTGCTCTGTTGTTAGGACTCCAATGATGATCAATCGTTTCACCACCTGTTACGTGTTTTAAAGTTAGAAAAGGGATGATGACGTAACATTTATGTGAGGCACAGTTGCTGGGTGTGAAGCCAGAAAAAAACCAGAAAGAAACTTTACAAACGTTTCAAAACGTTTATTCATATAGAATGAAAGAGCTCACATCAAGATCAAAGATATTGCTACAAAAATAAAAAGAAATAAACAGGAGTGTTGCCAAATCAACGAAATAATCATAACAAAACTAATATCTAATTTTAGTCGTAACACTAAACTAACTAACCAAGAAAAGAAAATGCAGAAACAAAACCGAAATCTTCAGCGGGTGCGCCGCCTTAAATAAACGACACTAACTGAAAAACAGAAATACAATAATGGCAATCACTCCACGCCTAATTAACAATAACAAAGCCTACCTCCCGATGTAGCTGGGCATGCGCATTCATAATTCGCTTACTAGGCATGTGCTATGAAACTAACAACAAAACTCAAGACAGAGTTTCTCATGTCTCTAAGGCATCAAGCTCAACAACACTCCAATCAGCGGTTACGTTTAACACAAGGCCTCTCTAAGAAGGCTAGTCAAAATGAGATCTGGCGGGGATCTGCCTCTCTTCTGGTGAATGGAGTTTTTAAACCCAGCAGCGCAGTGGTGGATTGGTGGAACAGCTGATGACGCCAATGAGCAATCTCCACCTGAAAACATTGAATGAAGAGACAGAGCAGGAACACACACACACAAATACACGTGGAACGTAACACCACCTTAGTATTGTCTAATCTACATTTTCTTCAATAATGCATTTTCTTCAAAAATTTTGCTTCAAGTTAATTAGTTCAATAAAAATTTCAAAAACAAGATGTTTAACCACAAGATGTTTACAGTTTCCTTGTAGACATAACTTTCAATTGCCTTATAATGCAATTACCATAATACCTATTTATCGTAATCAGTTCTCATTAGTTTTAACAAAATTTGATTTAAAAAAAATAATAAACTGATCTTCGTTTTATCAATAAAACATTTGCTATATCTGTAGATTTCAGCAGGTTTGATTTTTAGCTATATTTGTAAATTATTGGCATCTATATTACATTTGAGATTCAGTACAATAAAAAAAATTATGTATTGGTATAAATTTATCTAGAGAGCAGCCACAGTAAATAGACTACTTAATAAACAAAGAGTGGTTTGAATAACTTAATTTGGCCATCAAGGGCTTCATTTGGTGTTCATTTTGTTGTTGTTGCGGTTCAGCCACAGAACAAATGTGCCCATAAAAGACTGAGTGTCTCTGTGTCGCTCAGGCTGCACTGCAGTGTCTATTCACAGGTGCGATCCCACTACTGATCGGCACGGGGGTTTTGACCTGCTCCGTCTCCGACCTGGGCCGGTTCACCCCTCCTTAGACGACCTGGTGGTCCCGGGCTCCCCCAGGAGCACCATATCGATACCGAACTTAGTGCGGACACCCGCTCGCCATAGTCCACTGCAGCCCAGAACCCCTGAACTCAAGTGATCCTCCAGCCTCAGCCTCCCAGTAGCTTGGATTACAGGCGCGCGCCACTGCACCCGGCGAGAGCTGCGAGAATCAGCGCTGCTGAGAAGCGTCTGTCTGCCTCCCGCAGAACAACAACATACTTCAACTTACGCCTTCCACGAAGAAACAAGCGTGGACGTCACTGACAAAAACAATCTTTTAAAGTAAATTATTTTATTTTCTATTAATTAAATGTCTGTAAAATGAGCTTATATTGTTTTCAAATCTTATTAAGTATGAAACAACAGCTAACGTTAGTGAAACAAAACAAATTTAAATGCAATTATAGTTAAAAAAACAACAACAACAACTACCCCCCACCCCAAACACACACACACCTAAAAAAGTGAAGTAGAAGAAGAGCAGTACTATTGACGACTCAGCGATTGTGTCTAGAGGGAATATTGCTACGGCCAGAAGTTAGGCAAAATCTTTGGATAAATAACAGTAAATTAAATATGCTACTGATCAAATTGTGTTTTATTATCATCTACACCTATCCCAACCCTAAACCTACCCCTACAATACTGCAAATACAGTTATTAAATTAAATAAAAAATATTAAAGGACGCAGTATTGATGTGGGCATGTCCATTGGCCGTTGCTGTATCGCTTCTAGTCTTTACCCAGTTAGGGGCTCTGATCTTCTCCCGTCATCTCTTTTTGACATCTGTGGTGTGGTTCTTTGTGATTTGGACAACTTCAAGTACAATCCGCTCACATGCTCTGGTTCACACTGCCTAATTGTAACCTTATAATTCAGTTTTCACACACTAGAGGTCGCTGTGAGACACTAGATTCAGCAGCAGCGCTGATTCTCGCAGCTCTCGCCGGGTGCAGTGGCGCGCGCCTGTAATCCAAGCTACTGGGAGGCTGAGGCTGGAGGATCACTTGAGTTCAGGGGTTCTGGGCTGCAGTGGACTATGGCGAGCGGGTGTCCGCACTAAGTTCGGTATCGATATGGTGCTCCTGGGGGAGCCCGGGACCACCAGGTCGTCTAAGGAGGGGTGAACCGGCCCAGGTCGGAGACGGAGCAGGTCAAAACCCCCGTGCCGATCAGTAGTGGGATCGCACCTGTGAATAGACACTGCAGTGCAGCCTGAGCGACACAGAGACACTCAGTCTTTTGCAGTGGTGGACAGTAACGAAGTAAATGTAATTCGTTACTGTACTTAAGTAGCTTTTTTCGTGTATCTGTACTTTACTGGAGTATTTCCATTTGGTAAGACTTTTTACTTTAACTTCACTACATTTCAAAGTCAGTAATCGTACTTTTTACTCCACTACATTTTGCGAAATCAGTCGTTCCTTTTTATTTATTAGTGGATAAAAAAAACTGAGCTGGTTAAGCGTGTGGCAAACCACCAATCAGGGTTCAGCGCGCGCGCTCTGTTTTGAACTTGGTTTGATTGATGCTTACTTAGCGCGAGCAGTTCAGCGTCAGTGCAACGACATAACATTTTGACAGTGCCAGTGCCAATCATGATGGAGAATCGCGAACTCCAACGTCTCACAACAGCTGTGGCCTTCTTTGCGCAATTTTTTGAAATCGTTGAAAAGAAGAAGTCTTTCATTTTCAACTGCCTCCTCTGCCTGCCTCGGAATTGTAGATTTTTTTCTTGCAAGAATTCTCCTTCCAATCTTAGGAAACACCTTGAGGTATGCCATTTTTATTCTAGTGCTCATTTTTAAATCAGTAATTTAAACAGTAAACAGTAGCTTGTGTTGGAGAAAGTTTGTTACTATGATATAAAGTATCATTTATGTGCTAATTTGCTGACAAGCAGGTGTATGAACTACAAAGAGTCTTCATGAGAAGAGAATGACCACTGACAGGTGTATGAACTATAAAGACAAGAAAATGCCGGGGCTGTCAAAAAAGTGATATATGGCTCAAAGGGACGGGAGAAAAACTTTGGAAGGAGGCCTCAGTACCGGGAAAGCCCTGACCTTAAAAGCTAAAAGACAATCATTCACACTAACATGACAGGTGAGGGATCAGAAAAGATGAATAATGACCACTACACAGCTAAGGAATGGGATAATTAGTTAAGAAAAGGTAAATCAAAAGTGACATTAAAAGTGACATAAGAGACATATTTTTTAAAAATAAAACACAAGGTGATTGGCCACCATTATCTAATGAATATGGAAGAATTCAAAGTGGCCAATCATCAAAAAGGGGTCTGAGGAAAAAGATAAGTGCGAGAACTCTCATTGGATCTTTACGATAAGAAAAATGTATAAAATGAGCAGACTGACACTGTAAAGATCAGATGTTAGGCTGGACGCTGAGCTGACATCTCACTTTGTTGCCGGCAATAAAGTTCCTCTCTGAAGACTTGGAACTTCTGACTCTGAGAGCTTTCTTGACCAACGACTTTGACTCATCAGAAGTGACTGCGAACTGGCCACAACAATCACAAATGTAAGTTATATGTTAATGTTTTTCAAATATAATACGCATTTAATGTTCAAAGCAGCTGAAAATCTATTGTTAATGATTCATTGGTTTAACATCAGTTTTTTTTGTAAAAAATCTGATGTATTACAAATAATGGAAATAGGTTAAGATAAATATACTACTCTTATGGTAGATGAAAGACTCAGGCTGGGCCTAAATGTGGTTAAATAGCTGTTTTTTGATTTTGTTATTGTGTATTGTATTGTAGCCTACTAAATTAATTTAAAGCATAAATTTGGGGAAAAAAATAGGTTTCTTTGAAGAAAATTTGCGATTTACATTTGACAATATAGCTACCAAAGACATTGCAAAATGCTTTAGTTCACCCTGCCTAACTGCAACCTAAACATCAGTTTTCACACACTAGAGGTCGCTGTGAGAGCACTGGATTCAGCAGCAGCGCTGATTCTCGCAGCTCTCGCCGGGTGCAGTGGCGCGCGCCTGTAATCCAAGCTACTGGGAGGCTGAGGCTGGAGGATCACTTGAGTTCAGGGGTTCTGGGCTGCAGTGGACTATGGCGAGCGGGTGTCCGCACTAAGTTCGGTATCGATATGGTGCTCCTGGGGGAGCCCGGGACCACCAGGTCGTCTAAGGAGGGGTGAACCGTCCCAGGTCGGAGACGGAGCAGGTCAAAACCCCCGTGCCGATCAGTAGTGGGATCGCACCTGTGAATAGACACTGCAGTGCAGCCTGAGCGACACAGAGACACTCAGTCTTTTGTGAGCACATTTGTTCTGTGGCTGAACCGCAACAACAACAAAATGAACACAAAATGAAGCCCTTGATGGCCAAATTAAGTTATTTAAACCACTCTTTGTTTATTAAGTAGTCTATTCTACTGTTGCTGCTCTCTAGATAAATTTATACCAATACATTATTTTTTTTTATTGTACTTAATCTCAAATGTAAGATAGATGCCAATAATTTACAAATATAACACATAGTTAAAAATCAAACCTGCTGAAATCTACAGATATAGCAAATGTTTTATTGATAAGTTCAGTTTATTATTTTTTTTAAATCAGATTTTGTTAAAACTAATGAGAACTGATTACGATAAATAGGTATTATGGTAATTGCATTATAAGGCAATTGAAAGTTATGTCTAAAGGAAACTGCAAACATCTTGTGGTTAAACATCTTGTTTTTGAAATTTTTATTGAACTAATTAACTTGAAGCAAAAATTTCGAAGAAAATGCATTATTGAAGAAAATGTAGATTAGGCAATACTAAGGAGGTGAAACGATTGATCATCATTGGAGTCCTAACAACAGAGCACATTCATGACATTTCTTGTCACCCACACCATATAAGCACTGCTCACATTCTAGACAAATTTTACTAGGGGGGCCAAGGAGGGGCCAGTGTTTAACCAGAGGGGCACATTGTAACAAATTATATTTGAAGATTATAAACTTTATTTTACTTTAAAATCATAAAAACATTTATTACAACATTTGTACAAGAGTGAGTGCAGGTGCAAAAAAGGTAGGTTCATCAATGTTGATGATTATTATCAATGATTTGTGAAGGATCATGTGAGACTGGAATAATGATGGAGTAATGATGATAAATTCAGCTCTGATCACAGGATATAAATTACACTTTACTATATATTCAAATAGAAAACAGTTATTTTACATTTTAATAATATCTCACAATATTACAGCTTTTTTGTATTTTTAATAACATAAATGCAGCCTTGGTGAACAGAAGAGACTTCTTTCAAAAACAACCAAAATAGCACAGTTTCCAAACTTTTGATTGGTAGTGCATATCTGCATGTATTTCAAAATGTAGGCCAAGTAATTACTTAAAAAAAGAAACATTAGAGCCATGTTGACACAAATTATTTACATTTTTACATTTAGTCATTTAGCAGACGCTTTTATCCAAAGCGACTTAAAAGTGAGTAATACAAACAAGCGATTCTTCATGAATGGGCACATAGACACAGGAAGTGCTCACAATACAAGTTTCATACATTGCTGCTCAGTACCATAAGCTAGAGTAGGAAGGGAAAAAGGAAAGGATAGATTTTTTTTTTATTAATGAAAGGATTAAGTGTTCACGGAAGAGATGAGTTTTCAGCTGTCTCTTGAATATTGCCAGGGATTCTGCGTTCCTGATGAAAGTTGGGAGATCATTTACAGGAGAAAGCATCATTTTAAGGACATACAAAAGGCCTACAATGAAATTATAATTGAACTGCTTTGCAAATAGAAATAACCTTCTTCATCACGAACCTGATGGTGCAGTCCTTGATCCACATGGATCCCCTTTCTGTCCCTCTGGCTGTTCCTCTCTCTGTCCCTGTATGTTTTCTTCCTCCTCACCCTCTTCTTCATCCTCCTCATCCTGGAATTTCCCTCTCTGTGTCAGAGCCCTCACTTTCATCTCTCCAACCTCCACTGACTCCTCTGGCTCTCCCAACTCTCTAAATACGATTTGATTTGTTTCTCTCACTTTTTTGTTTACTGGGGCAAAAAAACGACCTTATGTTCCTTACTCGTTTCATGATAACAATCAGAAGAAAACAAAATGTGCATTACATTTCATTGCCGTCCCTCTCCACTTAACACGGGCAGATAACCTGTTGATTACTTTACTCAGATGTATGTTATCACAATGCAACAGCCAAGACAGATGAAGTTACGTGGTTAAAATCACAACATTGTGTGGACCCAGCAAGGATAGTGGCATTTGTATTTTCGCTTCTGCTTTGACTTTGCTTGGATATTAAGTTTCTAAACAAATCGAGACCAGACATTTATAAACTTGATTTCATTATCAGTGTGAGGAACAAAAGTAATACGGTTATGTGCAGGAACAGCAAGTCACTCATGCGGCCGGCGCCGCTCTAATTTACCCGTGTAGAACGTTCAGTCCCGTTAGAACCGCTTTTGGTGCTCGTGTGTAAAATCAAAATAAATAAAAAATAAATGTATTTATTTTTGGTCAGCACAGGGGGGCCACAGGGGTGGCCAGGGACATGTCTACAGAGGTACGGGCCTCCCTAGGCCTCCGTGTAGAACCGCCACTGCATCCATTCACCACGAAGTCTTGATCAGGTTCCGTCAGTTCTGAGCATTATTTCCGGGTCTTGTTTTCCTGGTTCTGTTTCCTGCCTGTCTGTTCCGGTTTTGATTGTTTGCTGCCTACCCTGTTTGACTCACTGCTTTGGATTACTGGACTGTTGTTTGCCTGTCGTCTATACCAACCCCTCGCCTGTTTACTGACCACGAACCTGCTTACCTCCAATATTCCTGTTTGCCATTGACCCTGCCTGTTACGACCATTCTGTTTTCTAATAAAGCCTGCAAGTGGATGTCATGCCGCTGACTTGCCCTTCATTACACACAAAGTTAACACAACGGTAATTCATACAAACCCAGGCCCGGTTCTAGACATTTGGAGGCCCAAAATTTATGTTGGAAGGCCCCATCCACACCCCCCTAATAAAAAAACACTGAAAACAAATTTATTTCCTTTATATTTAACATCTGTTATTAAAATTGGTATTTTATTTTTACGTCCATATTAATAAAGGTAATCTCTTTTTTGTTTGTTGGGCACTGATTTTTTTTTTTTTTTTTTTTAATAATTTGTTCAGTAATTTATTTACAGTAGCCAAACACACTCTACAGGGCTACAGTAAAATGAAAGCAAACGAAAACCGTTTCAGTACTGTTAAGAAGTAACCAATGTGGCTCGGGTAAAATTAATCACCCTGGTACGTCTGGTCAGGACGCAATGAAGATGCCCCTAGGTTTCTTTGAGAATTTATTGTGTAGGTGTATGGGTGTGGTTCTATAAACAAATATGGATATCAGCATCTAACACCGGCAAAGCATAACAACACAACAATCAATAAGTATAAAGAATATTACAGTTAGAAACATTAACACAAATGTAGAAGTTACATTCTTCACTTTTGCCAATCCACTCCATTATTTAACTTTGGTCAGACCGGAGCTCGAACCCGCGGCCGTCAACGACGTCACATAAATAGCGCGTGCGGCGAACAGGGTGACTAAGCACTTTCATAGCCTACTAGCTAACAATAAAATTAACATGCATAATGAAAGGTAATTACGCCCACACATGATATAAACAACAATGAAAAACTAAGCAAACACTTACAAGAATATGGTAACAATATAGCCTAGATATATTCCGGTCGATCGGCTAGTAATGTCATTAATTAGGCTCAAGACATTGAACAAACTGAATTATGGTAAATTCAGAAGGAAACAAACCAATCCGGCAACAAGTGTATCAATAAACATAGACAGTTACTTTGGATGTACGCACACACCGCTGAAATGAGGCAAGACTCCCGCGCAATCCACACTCTACAGATTTATAATACCAACTGACGCGTCTGGTCCTTTCCGAACACTCAGCATTCTCCGTACAATTCCACAAGGGGCGCTAACAGTCCGGAGTCAATAACTTTGTTTAGCTCTAAATGAAAACCATAATAATGTAATTCTATTACCAGAAGTGAGTTTAATAAAGAGCCCTTTGTAACACATACCTTAATCATTTTTTGGACAGAATTTCCCCCTCCTATTGATTTATTGCAGTGCAATAAATACCTCAAATCTGTACACTCTTAAAAATAAAGATCTCAAAAGGGAGTTTTTACAGTGATTCCATAAAAGAACCATTTTTGGTTCTCCATAGAACCTTTCAGTGATCAGTTCTTAATGGAACCCTTTTTTTTTCTTACTGTGAAGAACATTCCAAAACAATCTAAAGAAATGTTTTTCCACTGTTATGGAACCTGTTATGGAAAGGTTCCGCGGATTTTAAAGGTTCTTCATGAATCCACAGATGCCAATAAAGAACTTTTATTTTAAGCCTACACAAACTGCTAGTAAAAGTGAAAGAGACAAACTACTAAGCAGAAATATTTAATTACTTCATAAAATTATAGGCTTATTTTTTTCATTAAGTAGGCTATTATGTTAGAGCTGTAGCTAATGTAGCCTAAATAAAAGAATTTAAAAGATACAGAGTTACTTTTTTGAAATATTAAAATAATTCTCTGAAATATTCTAGCTTTTTGACTTTCAATACGAACTTTTCTTTTACTTCAGTATTTTACTAGTCAGCTCCCGACACGATATCATTCATTTCGCACAAATACAAAGTGTCTCACAGTCTGAACGTGTCAGCACAGCTCGCGCTCTTTTAAACTCATAAACCAGCAAATGGTCTTTCCAGAAATAACGTTGATCGACAAAACAAATTTATTTTTACAATACATTTGCAATCAGTCCAAAAGAGATGATGACAACTTGCACAACTAGGTTACGAAATGCAGTTCTTCTCGTTCCTGTTTTCGCTTTGCACCATCGAAGGACTTTCGTTTCGGCACCATCATCATTCAATGACAAAGTCAGTCAGCTGCAGAAAAGTTGCATTTTCGTAGCGTTTTTATTGAGAAGGTGGGACACCATTTGATACGCTGTCAAAAGTTGATTTCATTACAGGTGAGAGTCATTATCAGTTCATCTATATCCAGTAGAAAAAGAGCCTATTTTGCTCTCCAATGTTATGATAATGAGGCCCTTTCTCCATAACCGAGACCCTAGACCACTGCCTGCTCTGCCTATAGGTGGCGCCGGTGTTCCTGCTTTCACAGAAGTCAATGGAATGAAAAGTATAGTGTGACTGACCCTTAAAATGAATTTCAAAATTAGAGTCGATCAAAGAATGAACTAATTGACTATGAACAACAATCTGTGTTCATTTTGTTATTGACGTTTGTTCATTATAATTAAACACTGAATAACAAAAGACTGAGTGTCTCTGTGTCGCGCAGGCTGCACTGCAGTGTCTATTCACAGGTGCGATCCCACTACTGATCGGCACGGGGGTTTTGACCTGCTCCGTCTCCGACCTGGGCCGGTTCACCCCTCCTTAGACGACCTGGTGGTCCCGGGCTCCCCCAGGAGCACCATATCGATACCGAACTTAGTGCGGACACCCGCTCGCCATAGTCCACTGCAGCCCAGAACCCCTGAACTCAAGTGATCCTCCAGCCTCAGCCTCCCAGTAGCTTGGATTACAGGCGCGCGCCACTGCACCCGGCGAGAGCTGCGAGAATCAGCGCTGCTGCTGAATCCAGTGTCTCACAGCGACCTCTAGTGTGTGAAAACTGATGTTCAGGTTGTAGTTAGGCAGGGTGAACTAAAGCATTTTACAATCTCTATGAAAACTGTATTGTACGGAGCCGCTTAATGGACGTTGTGGTGGAAAACATTTGGCATGGGAGGAATTTAAAAAAAAAAAAATCTTTTGCGTTCCATCGCAAGCGTTCCCTTGCAAAACCTGTTGTGAACTCGGACAAAACCTTCCTGTTTAATGTCCCTCTGGCTGTCATTATAGTGTTTATTAAGTCAGCTCCGTGCATTAATACACACAAATAATGCGCGGTTCATTTAGAGTTTGAACTTGTTTGACTCAAATATAAGGAAATGCAGTCAGTGCTTAAGGAGTTCAGTAAAGTTGGCAATATATTCACATATTCGAACTTCCCGGATCAATAACTCGTGAGCTAAACGTTTTCATAACTCAAATGACAGCTATTTCCAACGTAGACAATGAGCTGCAACAATCCGATTTTCCTCAAACAAGCTTTATAATATATATTTTGGTCTCTATTAGCAGGCAGCGGTGAGACAAGTCCAAAGGGACCGTCTGAAAAGTGCAAAATCAGAAAAGCATTTCAATGTTATACACTGCAACCGAACCAAACTCAGTTAAAACATCACTGCTCTCCTGCTGGTTACACTACAACACTTAGTTTGGCAAGTAGCACATAAAGGCCTTTATACAAATGATGTTATGCAGCTTACATACTCACAACCAGCTTTTGCATGATAATTGCTTATTGAATTTGATGGCATTACAACGTATTAAATGTTTTAGTAATAACAGTGAAGTTATTGCTTAATAATAATCATAAAAGTTATTAATATTATTATTATTTTTTTAATCAAACTAAGTGTTCCAGTACAGCAGGAGAGCAGTGACGTATGATCTGAGTTTGGTGTGTTACAGTTATTGAGTATTTTTTCATAATATAAAATGAGCAAAAGTTTTTTGGGTTTGGACTTTTCAGAAGGTCCATTGTCTCGCATTAAAATCATTTGCTCTATTTGTTGATTTCAGCAGGTTTGATTTTTAAATATGTTATATTTGTAAAATATTGATATTTAAATTACATTTTAGATTCAGTACAATAAAAAAATAATAATGTATTGGTATAAATTTATCTAGAGAGCAGCAACAGTAGAATAGACTACTTAATAAACAAAGAGTGGTTTGAATAACTTAATTTGGCCATCAAGGGCTTCATTTTGTGTTCATTTTGTTGTTGTTGGCGGTTCAGCCACAGAACAAATGTGCTCACAAAAGACTGAGTGTCTCTGTGTCGCTCAGGCTGCACTGCAGTGTCTATTCACAGGTGCGATCCCACTACTGATCGGCACGGGGGTTTTGACCTGCTCCGTCTCCGACCTGGGCCGGTTCACCCCTCCTTAGACGACCTGGTGGTCCCGGGCTCCCCCAGGAGCACCATATCGATACCGAACTTAGTGCAGACACCCGCTCGCCATAGTCCACTGCAGCCCAGAACCCCTGAACTCAAGTGATCCTCCAGCCTCAGCCTCCCAGTAGCTTGGATTACAGGCGCGCGCCACTGCACCCGGCGAGAGCTGCGAGAATCAGCGCTGCTGCTGAATCCAGTGCTCTCACAGCGACCTCTAGTGTGTGACAGCAGAATATTTTCTGTTTTAAGACCATAATTAGCGTGCACTGCTTGAAATAAAACTGCAGGTTGTGACCACCAGCTATATCACCTTTAATAGCTGCAGACAATTTGCTTCAGTTACATATTCACAATTTTAAATGCAAATTAATTTTTTTTTAGATCTTTATATCTTTACATCTGGTTTCATTGAACTAAAACCTTTAAGGCAACCAAGTTACTTAGCCTATACTTTTAAGTTAAAACAACTATATATATATATATATATATATATATATATATATATATATATATATATATATGTATATATGTATATATATATATATATATATATATATGTATATATATATATATATATATAAATATATATATTAGCATTTGAGCACTGGATTTACAGAAATCATTTCACTTTTAAGGAGCATTTTCACTGAAACAACTCGAAACAACTAACAGATTAATTATTATTTAAATTATCACTCAGTAATTTAACCATGCATCACTATGTCTTTGGAACACTTCATAATTAATTATAATTATAGATTTTTTAATATAATTCTTATTATTTTAAAATGATATATTTTAATTTTAAACTTTGATACATAATTTATTTAAATATTAGTTTAGTTCCATCACAAACGGGAAACCCTGACATTTTATACACTTCATGTTGTTGACAAAGAATATATTTTCATATCAATATTGTATTATCCTACTCAATTTAATGCGTTAGGTAAAAAGTAATGTAAAAGTAATCAAAAAGCAGCCAGATTTTATTACCTCGACTGTGTAATGTAATGGATTACGTAACTACAGTTTTTGTCATGTATAATTTGGAATCAGTAACTGAATTTGTAAGTAATCTACCCAGCACTGGTTGTACAGTAGTAGTCTAATACTCATTGATATTTTACTGATAGTTATTTTATTTTTTATGGTATTTTGTTAGATTTCTTTATACTGTACTCTTCAATAATTATTCTATTGTTTGGTACTTTATTTTTTCAGACTCCATTTTGTTTTTATTATCATCAGTATTCTTTTTGTCTCTTTTTTGTTTGTGTGCTTTAATTATTATTTTAATTTATGCCCTGGCAATTTTGTATAAATCATGCTTTAGGGCAGTTGTGGCCCTAATGGTGAGACTTGTAACCCGAAGGTAGGTGGGGCAGTGAATGAACAGGACTTTCTTTCACTCTCATTACCCAGCTGCTTGGGCAAGGCATCTAATCACAATCGCACACAGCAAAAATGGCTGCCCACTGTTCCGTGACTGTGATCAATACTCACTGCTGTCTGTGTGCACTTGGAAGGGTGAACTTCAGAGCACAAATTCTGAGTATATGGGACACCACTTGGCTACATGTTACTTCACTTTCATAATGTACTTCTTTTGAAAACTTAAAATTGTTCAACCATTATGATTCTTGTGCCTTTTTAAGCAACTTTTCACACTTACAAATATCAAATACAGGTGCTGGTAATAGAATATCATCAAAAAGTTGATTTATTTCACTAATTCCATTCAAAAAGGGAAACTTGTATATTATATTTATTCATTACGCACTGACTGATATATTTCAAATGTTTATTTCTTTTAATTTTGATGATTACAACTGACAACTAAGAAAAATCCAAAATTCAGTATCTCAGAAAATTAGAATATTGTGAAAAGATTCAATATTGACGACACCTGGTGCCACACTCTAATCAGCTAATGAACTCAAAACACCTGCAAAGGCCTTTAAATGGTCTCTCAGTCTAGTTCTG
Organism: Opsariichthys bidens; assembly: GCA_037194245.1. NCBI lineage: Eukaryota > Metazoa > Chordata > Actinopteri > Cypriniformes > Xenocyprididae > Opsariichthys > Opsariichthys bidens. The sequence goes on from CM074299.1 coordinate 1,964,686, forward strand.
TAGGCTACACAATCATGGGGAAGACTGCTGACTTGACAGTTGTCCAAAAGATGACCATTGACACCTTGCACAAGGAGGGTTAGACACAAAAGGTCATTGCAAAAGAGGCTGGCTGTTCACAGAGCTCTGTGTCCAAGCACATTAATAGAGAGGTGAACGGAAGGAAAAGATGTGGTAGAAAAAGGTGTACAAGAAATAGGGATAACCGCACCCTGGGGAGGATTGTGAAACAAAACCCATTCAAAAATGTGGGGGAGATTCACAAAGAGTGGACTGCAGCTGGAGTCAGTGCTTCAAGAGCCACTACGCACAGACGTATGCAAGACATGGGTTTCAGCTGTCGCATCCCTTGTGTCAAGCCACTCTTGAACGACAAACAGCGTCAGAAGCGTCTCGCCTGGGCTAAAGACAAAAAGGACTGGACTGCTGCTGAGTGGTCCAAAGTTATGTTCTCTGATGAAAGTAAAATGTGCATTTCCTTTGGAAATCAGGGTTCCAGAGTCTGGAGGAAGAGAGGAAAGGCACACGATCCACGTTGCTTGAGGTCCAGTGTAAAGTTGCCACAGTCAGTGATGATTTGGGGTGCTATGTCATCTGCTGGTGTTGGTCCACTGTGTTTTCTGAGGTCCAAGGTCAACGCAGCCGTATACCAGGAAGGTTTAGAGCACTTCATACTTCCTGTTGCTGACCAACTTTATGGAGATGCAGATTTCATTTTCCAACAGGACTTGGCACCTGCACACAGTGCCAAAGCAACCAGTACTTTGTTTAAGGACCATGGTATCCCTGTTCTTAATTGGCCAACAAACTCGCTTGACCTTAACCCCACAGAAAATCTATGGGGTATTGTGAAGAGGAAGATGATATATCATGCCCAACAATGCAGAAGAGCTGAAGGCCACTATCAGAGCAACCTGTGCTCTCATAACACCTGAGCAGTGCCACAGACTGATGGACTCCACGCCGCATTGCTGCAGTAATTCAGTAACTAAGTATTGAGTGCTGTACATGCTCATACTTTTCATTTTTGTACTTTTCAGTTGGCCAAGATTTTTTAAAATCCTTTCCTTGTATTTGTCTTAAGTAATATTCAAATTTTCTGAGATACTGAATTTGGGATTTTCCTTAGTTGTCGGTTATAATCATCAAAATGAAAAGAAATAAACATTTAAAATATACCAGTCTGTGTGTAATGAATGAATATAATCTACAAGTTTCACTTTTTGAATGGAATTAGTGAAATAAATCAACTTTTTGATGATATTCTAATTATATGACCAGCACCTGTATTCCATATATACATACAAATATCACAGGAGAATTCTGATATTGTCATTTCTGATCTACTGTCCTCCTGTCCTACAGAGGGCGCCGTTGCGGGTTATAATGGCATCACGTCCCAGAACGTCCTGTAGTCAACTCAACACCTGTAACCGAAAATTCCAAACATAACGACGCCGACTCTCCTTTTACATGGATTATTTTTGACAATGCACCGGTAACTCAAAATAATACATGTGTTTGTGAACATATCAAGAACCTTTGATAACTACGAACAGATATTTGTTTCAGTTTCATAAAAAACTACTGCTCTGTTAGCCAGCTAGCTGAATAGCTGTCTCTTTCTTTTGTGCAAGTTTCAGGAATTATGAGGCATTTTAATTTAGAGACGGAGTGGGTATATTATATGGCATTGTGCAAATAATTTAACCTATAACATAACGTGTATTTCAAAAATAGGTCTGAGTGTCTGATTTTAACATCGCTGTAATATACAAATGCCATCTTTAAATGTGTGCTTTAGCTTTCGACCGTTTATTTATGCAACAAGCGCTTTATTTTCGTAGAGCGATCTACTTACTGCTTACGCCCCGACATTAAGTTTCGGTTGCACTATTCGGTTAAAGTATTTACAGTTTCATTTGAATATGGGTCTTGAATGGGTTTTCTCTGGCAGGACTGACATTACACGACCATGGCCACTGGCTGTGTGTGTGTGTAGCTGCTTAAAAATAGCGAGAGAGATATTTTTAACCGCATGCTGTCAGTCCAGATGTATTACGTGAGTCAAATGGTGTCTTTTCACCATTATGCAAGGTTTGGATTCAGAATGAGTCTCGGTGCAAAGTCTCTAGGTCAAATTTAAAAGGAAACGCATCCCTCCAAGTAGTCTCATATCAGTCGCAGAGCCCAGTTGTTCAAAACGTTTAATCCGGATTAGAGTGATCTGGTTTTGGATATCCATATTTGCTGTCCGTGTTCAGGTACAGGTCTTAGTTTTGTGTTTGCTTTTCAAAATAACATTATATTGGATCACACTGACACTGATCGAGATAACAAACTTCTTACCAACTACCAAGTCCAGATTGACAATGCTCTAATTGAGACTATATATAGATCACTGTTTATATAAAGAACAACAGATTGAATAGTGACCATTGGGTCACTTTTTTTATTTGAAGAGACATAAATGGCACAAATAATAGAACAAACATCCCATTCCAGTTTCTGACCTGAATCAAATATACATGCAATAAAGGCAACATTAGCAGTATTTTAGTGAAATTTTGCAGACAAGAAGAAGGTCCTTTGTCAGTAGTGTAATGCTATATTAAGCACTGCACACACTCACTTCCCAAGCTACTCGAACATTAGTAAAATATACATCGAAAACTTTTTAGTCCTCATGCGAAAACTTCGGAACACATGAATTCCAATTGAAATGACTAGATTTTGTGTACGAAATTTCACTGAGCGATGGTAATTTTGTCTGCACTTACAGGGATGCCTTTGTTTTAACGTTTACATTTAATTATCACTCTGTCATTGTAATTAATATACAGTGATAAATAGTAGTTAAAATTAAATATTGACAGCTGTTTGAGGACAAAAATATATTCTGTTAGAAAAGCCTTTTGAAAACAAAATATACAGCCTGCTTTTACTTGATCTATTTAATGACTGTAATGGTTTCACCCAAAAATGAAAATTCTGTCATTTACTCACCCTCATGTTGTTCATCTTCAGAACAAATATGTAAATGTATATCAGCGGTTTCTGTCCCTCCATTGACAGCTACACTTCAAAAAATTCATCAAGAGATCGTAAAATTAATCCACTTTATATGAAGAACAAATTAGTGCTTTTATTCACATATAAACATTGATCAGGAAACATAAAGAGAAGCTCGTCTGTACTTGCTTGATGCGTGAGAACAAACCTCATTGGTTCTTGTGGGAGCTCAAGCTTGCTGTGTAACACACAAGAATGAACCTCATTGGTTCTCGCACACTTGAAGGAAACATGCTTGTGCTTCCATTTACCATAGCTGACGAGTGAAGTGGTGAATGTTTATGTGAATAAAAGCCTAAACTCAATCACATAAAGCGATCGTTTCTCTTCAGAAAATTTGGACTAAATCACTCAATTCTAGTTTTATGATCTTTTTGAAGCGTCAAAGTGCTTGAAGTGTAGCTGTCAATGGAGGGACAGAACTTTCAGATTTCAACAAAAAGATCTTCATTTGTGTTCCGAAGATGGACAAAAGTCTTACGGGTTTGGAACGACATGAGGGTGAGTAATTAATGACAGAATTTATATTTTTGGTGAACTAACCTTTTAAATCAAGTGCAATATATATATATATATATATATATAAACACTACAAAATACCAATACTGTATTAGCTAACAAATTTTAAAGTGTTATTAAATTTTGTTCCTGACACATACCCTTCTGGATCAGGATAATCTAGATTTCTTTGGGATTAAAAGTATCCCAACCCTATTAAAAAGCTTTGAACAACACATACTGTAGGTTTGATCTAGATCAAAATCCAGATTGGATTAAGTGTTCTAATCTGATTTCAGAATCCTTTTTTTGTTGTTGTTGCTGCTGTTCTTTCAAACAACCCACTTTCATGATTTGGTCCAGTATCTGAAATACGAGAATGTTTCTGAATTTACTGTGTCCTGATGAAACTGAAATGATTTATTTCTTTGATTGCAGGCAGGTTACAGATGTAGCTGGGGTCTGGCAGCAGTGACCATGGCACTGTGCTGGGGTGGTTTGTTGGTATTGGCGGCCCTCTCCCGGGCCCTGGGCTCTCTGCAGCTTTCAGAGGAGTCTTCTGTGCCGGATGAATGGGTCCTGCTCCATGTCGTGCAAGGCCACATAGGGGCGGGAAACTACAGCTACCTGCGTCTCAATCACGAAGGACGTATTATCCTCCACATGCAAAGCCTTAAAGGAGATGCGGATCTCTACGTCTCTGACAAGACACTGCGGCCTAACTTTGATTCCTACAAGCTTCAGTCTACAACCTGTGGCCAGGATGTGGTGGTCGTCCCGGGGGATTTTGTCAGGCCTGTTGGAATCGGGATTTACGGACATCCCTCCTACACGGAGAGTGAGTTTGAGATGAAGGTGTTTTACGACCAAACAGCACTGAAAGATGAAATGGAGAAAAACTCTTATCCTTCAAATGAGACTCCTGGTCAGTCTCAACACTCTCAGGGCCCTGAAGATGTGATGGAAGAAGAGGAATCCATCCTGTGGACTATTCTAATTGGTATTCTTAAGATCATACTTGAAATTTTGGTTTGATTTTGATGTGCCAGGTGCCATGAAACCACATTTGCCACAATGAAATATTCTTCCCATTTAGAACAAATCAACATCATTTTTTTTGACAAAGGACTAGAAATGTTTGCCTGAAATGTTTTGTTTAACTACCACCAGGACAATGTAAATTTCTCCCATAGTTTTCTTAATATGTCAGTTAATTTGACTAACGACTTTATAATTTGCATATCAACACAACTGATTGCACTTGACATGTTAAACACGGGGTTCTCTCTTTTGACCTGATTGGTTCTCTTCTGACATTTTATTGATAAGAGATTAAAAAAAAAGTTGTGTGGTGTGTTCATTTGTCTTTTACTGACATTGGGATGTAAATTCTAGGTTTTAAACTGCACTATGCAATCACACAAATCACCTTGTGATGAAGGTTGTACAGCTGTGCCTATTGTGAAGAAGAGTCTGTTGGCTAATAAACAGCGAAGAATCTTCTGCACCTGTAGTTGTAAAATACAAATAAAATAATCACTTATTTTTGAAAATTTCTCTGTGTCCAACATTACTTAGATTTGTGTTCAGCTTCTGTGTTATATATATATATATATATATGTTTGAGTGCAAATAAGAGCTCATGTTCAAAAACAACTTATGTTGTTTGAGCTTATGTTCAGTTTTGTAATGTTATTGTGTTTGGTCACTGTCAATATGGCATGGTATTCCATGAATACTTAATTATTTTCAGCTGGGTGTCTGAATAAGTCATATCAAGTATATTATCATAACTATATTATCATTGTTTTAGACATACTGTATGTCGTTTTTGAATGTGAATATGCCTATTATATATGCAATAATCTATATTATGCTCATCTCAATCTATAAATATTATATATATATATATATATATATATATATATACACACACACACAGACACATATATATATTCTTTATGAACACATACTCTATACATATAGAGAGAGCCTCTTGTAAAGCGATAATGTAATCCAAAAAAATAGTAATGAACGCATGTATCATCTCCTATACAAAAATGTTACAGCGTTATCATAAATTATAAACAATTTGGATTTTTCATTTTTAGTTCCATTAATAAAAATTGTAGTTACTTTACGAAGAATGTGTTCCCACACGAACGTGTAGGGCTTTGTGTATTGCATATAATTCAGGAGACAAAAATGCTGCCTACGTCATATGAGGGCGACGGAATGACGCACACACCATTACGACCTTCTTGACAGGGAACCAAATAATGTAAGAAGCTGAAATTATAACCGCTGGAGCTTTTAGAATTTATTTTATTTAGCCCGCATCATGTTTCGTGCCACGTTGGCAATATGTGGAAGAACAGTTGGTAAAAGGGTAAGTGTTCGCTTGTATGAACACGCTATTCATGTTCACGCTGGAGCACATTGACGAGTTAAACCATGATTGTTTTTTACCCCCCAAACCAGTTCATCTCATCGGTGTCTGGAGAAAGCGCACTTCCATCAAATTTGCGACTCCCATCAAATCTCATCGGAGTCGCGGTACAAAGTATGTAAAGCTTGTCGTATTAAATATAGAATTATAATGCATTAATTGCTGTTGCTACTTCTGAGAGGAGAAGAGTAAGTCTCTGGCTTTGAAGTGAAGCTTTACACTCCTTGCGTCCCTGAGTTAAAAGCATACCACATAGTTTCTACAGATATAGCTCACAGAACTGCTGTCACAGTGAAACTGTGAATTAAACTCTCTATTACTCATTGTTATCTATAAAGCTATTCAACCAGATGACAGACGGAGTCTATCATTTAATATAGTTTCTCAGTAATAACAACTGATGTAATTTTGTCATTTCTTGCTAAATTTTTGTTCGTTGTCAATGAAACTGCGACACTGTCATTTTAAAATGCATGTGATGGGTAGGGATGAGGGAGTCGGGCTTGTAACGTGAAGGTTGCCGGTTCGATTCCCACGCCGGCAGGAATTGAAGGTGGGGATTGTGAATGAACAGCACTCTCTCCACCTTCAATACCATGACTAAAGTGCCCTTGAGCAAGACACCTGACCCCTAATTGCTCCCGGGCGCTGTCGCAATTGCTGCCCACTGCTCCAAGTGTTTGTGTGTGTGTGTGTGCACTTGGATGGGATAAATGCAGAGCACAAATTTCAAGTATGGTTCACCATACCTGACAATACGTCACGACTTTCATTTTCACTTTCATGAATGTGTCCGAACTCTTGTTTCAGAGAGGGCTCCTCCATCCGGCTCTGATCTTCCTGTGCTCCGCAGATGTGAGGCTGATATCCCGGCTCACCTGGCACCCACTCAAACGTGGCTTGAGTCTTTGGAAAGTCATGACAGAGAACCTCTTGGTGTGGTTGACCTACACCCTGATGTGTTCTCAGTGCCTGTCAGGTAAACCATTTAGTCCTCTGAATGATTTCGGGATGAATCTCTGCTGCAAACAAATGGTGGTTTTTTCGTTCCTATTCACAGGCTGGATGTTCTCCATGCTGTAGAGGTCTGGCAACGTAATTTCAAACGAATAGTAAGTAGCCATGAGGAGCATTTTATGCTTTCCTTTGCATTAATGTGCATTAAGATACTGTCCATATCATGTTCTATAAACCTCAGGGCAGCACTTTTTTTTACAGTCCTCTTCCCCATGTACATACTAGGTACTTATTATAGCAATTGCAATAACTGGGTACTAACCCTGAACCTAAACCTAACCTTAACCCGTGTAGTTACCTCATGGGTGTTGGGCTTGTAATCTAAAGGTTGCTGATTCGATTCCCACGCCGGCAGGAATTGAAGGCGGGGATTGTGAATAAACGGCACTCTCTCCACCTTCAATACCACAACTAAAGTGCCCTTGAGCAAGACACCTAACCCCTAATCGCTCCCCTTGTAAGTCGCTTTGGATAAAAGCGTCTGCTAAATGATGAAAAAAATGAAAGTGCACATACTGTAAAATAAAGTGCAACCAACCTCAGTCATATTGAATCAGTGCATATGACATTAACTATGTAACGTGATTATTGTAGAGCCATGCAAAAGTCAAGTCAAGAGCCGAGGTCAGCGGTGGAGGCAGGAAACCATGGAATCAAAAAGGAAGTGGCCGGGCACGACATGGAAGCATTCGTTCTCCTTTATGGAGGGGAGGTGAGATCAAATTTGAGTTTAATTTTAAACGTATAGATATATATGACTATATAGCAGTGAACCTATTGACTAACTAAACAAATGCTCCTCTTGCCCATTCAGGAGGAGTAGCTCATGGTCCACGAGGACCAACCAGCTATTATTACATGTTGCCCATGAAGGTGCGGGTGCAAGGACTGAAAATCGGCCTAACTGCCAAACTAGCTCAGGTGAGAAGGGGCTACGCTGTAGCAATCTCGCTTTCTTTGGAATACGCATTAATTATATACTGTTTTAGTATTTATTAATATTTTTAATTATTTAAGTAGTAGTTTCAGTATGGGGTATTTTATGTGCTCTTGTTATTTTTATTCATTTTTTTTTTAAATATTTATATTTCTATCTTATAGCTTTTATTTTTATTTCAATTTAGCTTTAGTACTTTTAGGACTTTTTTTAAGTCCCCCTGTAGTCAATAATTTGATCTCTTAAATCTCATCTTTGATCAGCAAAATGACAAACGTTTTTTCTTGCGATAATTTCTTAATGCTTCAAAATAGTTTGAATGTGACTCTACACCATTGCTTCATTTAATATACGTGGATCTATAAATATGCTAATTAGCCCCACCTCCACTCACTTGCACGAGCTCAGAGATCCACTCGGTCAATTTACTGCACAATGGTATCACTTTTACAACGTCGGACACATGATGGTTATTATGATTAGCGTTTTGCTTGACGTTATCAAACAGCTAATAGTGTGTTGCTAATGTTACACGGCTCCCTTGACTCAGAGCAGTCTTAGTTAATTTTATGCTAAAGTCCACGTTGATGCCTTTGGTTACAAGATAGTTCAAACTGCATTTTTGAAACGGTCACTGCCTTAACCTTGTTTTTTAAAAATTGACTTTATTTAGGAAAACTGTGTTTTTCAATTAGTGAAAATTAGTCTAATATTGTTAGACAAAATATCATAAACTAAGTGAAAGTCTCATTACTTTTCCAGGATTACCTTCATATTGTGGATTCACTGGAGATTCCCACTCCAGACCCCCACTATCTCCAGGACCTGGTCAAACACAGACAGTGGGGGGAATCAGTCCTCATCGTTGACGTGTAAGTCTGCGAGAGTCAATGTATATGCTGTTGCTGACCTGATATTTGTTTGAAGTCATTTTTTTTTAATCCATTCATTCCAGAGGTGATGAATTCCCTCAGAACATTCTCAAGGCAACCGAAAATCTGAAAACAGTGAATATTATTCCAGCTATAGGTAAATAAACGAACCACATTTAAAGCACCATTTATCGTTGACCAAACGTGTGACGTTTGTATTAAAGCTTCTGTCAAGTTTTTAACAGGTATTTTGTTTTTACAGGTCTAAACGTCCACAGCATGTTAAAACACGAAAGTCTGGTTCTCACTCTGGAAGCTGTAAAATTTCTTGAAAAGAAGCTTCTTTGGCATGATGTGCGTTACACTCCCCTGTATCCCTTCAAACTCCCATACAAAGACCTGCCATGAACACAGCAACACTGACTTTTGAGTATTAAAAGGTTTATTTCATAAAAACAGTGATGCAGTTGTCTCATTTCACAAATTCCACGGAATAAAAAAGTCAATTTATGAATAAATAATATATAAATGATAAGGCATCAGTGGAATATTTTTCAGGAATAGGAGATTTTTGTTGGGATAATGCCATGTGCTAGATCATGTCGAATCTCCCATCTTAGTGCAGATCGCTTCTTCTCTGTTGGCACGACATAACTGTTGGGGATGTACGTCTTCTGAGGTCTTGGCTGTAGAGACAAGAAAAAACACTCAGATTGAGAGAATCTAGACAGTCCTTTCCAAAAATAAACAAATGTGTGTGAATTAGTGACTTACTGGTGGAGGCTGATACATGAGTTGTTCCTGAGGGGGAAAAAATTGTATTACACTTAATACTTTTGTTTTTTTTTAACAAGCAGCCACTACTAAAAACATATTCAGGATTACCCTGATGGCCCAGTGAAGCTCTTTCCTGCTCTTCTCTCCAGGAGGTTTAAATGTCTCCCAGTCCTGCTTGTATTGGAAATACCTGATAAAGGATTCAAACACATTCAGATCAGCATTTCAATCAGTTTGTGGTGTTCGGTTGGCTTATCTATCATGCAGTACGCAGTATTCTGGTATAAATCCTTTAAATATTATGAGATGTTTAACAGCAGCTGTAAAAGCCTGAACCAATCACAAGAGATTAAATTCCTAAGCATATATTTATAAAGATCAATACAGTTTGTCATACTTTGCCACTGGATCAGCTTTCTTCAAGTTCCTCGTGTGAGGATGATCAAAAACTGGCCGTATAACTGTGAAGAGAATTGGATTCTGTAAATGCAAACTGACAATCGTGGATCAAAGAAACAGATATGGACTTAAACTAGGCGTGAAAATGGAACTTACATGACTTTGGACGAGGCCGAATATCACTCTCGCTGTGTGATCGTGTCTGTTGGAGGACAAGGGCATAGAATTTAGTTGGGATATTAGAGACATATTCCTACCAACATCCAGCAACTACTGAATTGTCCCAAGAAACAATTTTGATCAAATAATTAACATATATGTATATGCAACCACTGTGCACCATTATATCATTACCTGAGAAAAGTAAAAGGAAATATGTTAGAAAACTACAAGCGCTCTTTCAAGGACGTGCATTTACTGCATGAACAGAGAATATAAGGAAAGTGTTTAAGTTTGCCCTCTTTAACTTTAACTGTATGTCATTAAACAATAGCCACAAAATTAAAAACACTTAAATAAGAGCGTGTGGTTTATTTGTCAAACGTGCGTGAAATTTGTGTTCGTTACTTTAGCATCAGTAGACTCCTGGTCTAATTTTCTTTCAGAATCATTGGTTTAATTCATTCTCCGACATATAGTGTGGTTTCACTTCAGGCAACCAGAGGTTGACTTTTTTTTTATTATAAATATTAAAATATATTAGTTAAAAAACTTAATGTCAATCCCTGAATAATGTTTTTTTTTTTTTCATTTATGAATGTATGCTTGTTTAGATATTTTATCATAAAGTACAGAAAGCTAATGCTATTGATTGCATAATCATGATTATAAGTAAGTTCCAACCTATATCTATAAATAAATTCTTTAAATCATAAGCTTTTATTTTCCCACCAATGCCAAAATCAAACCTAAAAGTTTTGAAGACCGTTAAGTAGGAAGGGGCCTACTAACCATGCCTTTAATGTATTCCCGGAAAGCGCTCGGGGATTCCTCCGTCACAGAGCTGGATCGGTCACTGTAGCTTCCTGTTTCTTCACTCTCAGAGTCGTACTGCACACGAGATCCAACAATCCGCATATGGTCCAAACGCTCCTCCAGCTCACTAACTGCACCTACAGAACATAAGTATATGATTGCACATATCATAAACATATCTAAAAATATCTATTCATCAAAGAATCCTTACCAAAAAAAAAAAATGTATCATGGTTTAAGCTGTACAATGGTTTTCACCATTGATGATAACGGGTCTCATTCACTAATAATCGCGTGGATTGTACGCACAGGAGAACTTCCCAAAATTCCCTCCCAACACCCCCAAACCATCTCCACACCCCGCCCCGAGGACAGTGTTGTGACACGTCGATTAATTGGTGGGAAAATTTCCTGACCATCACATCCCTAATTCATAATAATGACTCTTGTGAATAAAAGAGATCAATCTCTCCCCTCCACTTCCTCTGCAGCTATACCTCTAAAAAAGAACAAAATAATCAAATCCCTTTAAACAGTGTAACACACCAGTATAAGCTCGGACTCTCTTCTCCTTTGTGCAGTCATCATATCCATCATCATATTGTTTCTCTTCAGGTCTCCTTTGAACTCTGTCCCTCCTGTGCCGCAAATTAAATGGGTGGTCAAGACTGTCCCGCAAAGCCTCCACCTCCCAATCATCATTGAAAAATGCTACATTTTGAGAGCCTGCATATTGAGTTCCAATGTCATTCTCTGTGGGGGTCTGCTGCTGGTCGGCTTGATTATCTTTGTTTGGCATGTCAGGAAACTGATGACCGTCATCCTCAGATCCATCACGGCTTTGATCAGTACAGTGTTGCGCAGCTACAACTTGTCCATCGTCTGGTGATTCTGCAGGAGCTCGTCCATCAGATGTTTCTAATGCCTGATTGGCTCTGAACCACACCAGACTGCTGTTATCATCATAATCACGAGCATCCGAGATCGACTCGCTCTCTTCTTCTAATCCAGCCAGGGTACAGTCGTCTCTATAGTCCACTTCCTCTTGGTCTCCATCTTTAGACGAGTCTGGTCTGTACGTGCCATAACCGGATGTTAAAATGCTCGCGGCAGGGCTGCCCAGACTTTCGTGAGAATCTTCAACATAGATGTCTCTAGTTTCCTTCTTCAGCTGTACATCAGCACGCTCCTCTTCCCAAGTAGGTAACATGTTATAATTGTCTTCCTCTTCTTTCTGAGAATGGCCACTGGTTACTGTAACATAATCATCATCATCATCACTTGCCCATGACTTCCTGTCCTGGTTACAGCTCTCCTTTTCCTCAACTGGTGCATCAAAAAAACATCCTCGCTCTTCTTCATTCTCTTCACCTGATTTGCATTGTTTCTCCTCTTCCATCTCACTTACAAGTTCATCTGCTCCCGGCCTGTTCTCTGCCAGATCAACATCGCTGCTTATATCTTCCTCTTTATCATCACTCTTTCCAAGTTCTGTCTCTTTATCATATTCATTGAAAAAACATTCCCACTCTTCCTCTTCTTTACCATTATTCTCCTGTTGCTCATTGCTTTCAGGGTTTTCCTCTGTGCTGTCTTTTTCCTCTTCATTATTCATGTCTTCCTCATTGTTAGGTTTTCTCTCATTCGTTTTGCTGTTCTCCGATCCTTCGCTTTCAGAGTTTCCCGTGCTCTCTTTCTTCACAAAAGATTTACCACTATCTATTTTTTCGTCAATGCCTTCATTATCTTCTGATACAGAACATGCATTATCTGCTTCTTCATTTTCTTCTCCTTCCTCCTCGTCTCGTTGTTCTTCTCCACTTCCACCTGTGCTCTCTTCCTTAGTGAGATATTCTTTCTTTTCATCACTGTCTAAATCTTTACCTGTACACTTTTCTTCACTATTTGAGTCTTCTTTTGGAAGAGTCTCTTCTTCTTCACTCTCCTCCACACTCACCTGATCTTTCTGGTCCTCATTGCTTTGGCCTTTGTTCTCCTCAGTGTTTTCTCCACTGACAGAGCTCTCTTTCTCCTCATCACTATCCTCTTTCTCCTCACTTTCTTCTAGGTCCTTCTCTTCCTTCTTTTTATCCCTTTCACCCTGTTCACACAACTCATACTCTTCTTCCTCCTCTTGACTTCCTTCTTCCTCCTCCTCACTTGCTTCTTTTTCCTCTTCACTTTCATCTTTCTCTTCGCTCTCCTTTCTCTTTTCCTCTACTTCACTTTGTTCTTCCTCCTCTTCACTCTCCTTTCCCTCCTCTTGACATTCTTCTTCAAACTCTTTTTCCTCAGCATCACTTTCTTCCTCCTCTTCATTCTCATTTTCCTCCTCTTCACTTTCTTCTTCTTCCTCTTCATTCTCTTGTCCCATTTCCTCCTCTTCACTTTCTTCTTCCTCCTTTTCGTTCTCTTTGCCTTTTACCTTCTCCTTCTCTTTTTCTAGATCTGTTTTGGTTATCTTTATGCTTTTTTCCTTTTCATCTTCTATGAAACATTCTCTCTCTTCCTCACTTTCATCTTCATCTGGCTCAGGATTTGTTTCAGCCAGCAAATATTTCTCCTTCTCCAACTCATTCCCTTGACGTGTTTCCTTCATCCTCTCCTTTAAGTCATCGCCCAGTTCAGTTTTTTCCTTTTCATCATTACTGTCTCTTTCAGGCTCTCTCTCAATCATTCTGTTTTCCTTCTTAACATATTCCCTGTCTTCCCCCTCGCTTTCCTGATCAGTCCAGAAAGAAGAGGACAGCGATCCTTCGCCGTCGTTGGAGTCATTTTCTAAAAGGCTGTCAAAAGCTTTATACATCCTGAGGTAGTTGGACAGATCTCTCCTTTAGCCCTCAGTAAGAAAATGAACTCCGAGCCAAAGCAGATGGCTGAGAGGGAGGGGGAATGTAACTAAGAAGATTAAGAACTTTACTGGGTCTATAAGGCTAATTGTACCACCTGGTGTATGGGAGGTATTATTATTTTATCTGCATTGAAAGGCAACATGTGTTGGGAAAAGTTACTTTAAAAACTAATGCATTACAATTTTGCGTTAATCCCAAAAAATAACTAATTACGTTACTTAGTTACTTTTTATGGAAAGTAATGTGTTGCATTAATTTCGCGTTACTTTTTCTCATCTGGGCTGGGCTTTTTTTTTTTTTTAATAACAAAAAAGATCTATTTAAGCCTCAGGCTGAAGATATTCACACCTATACAGTAGTGGGCGCAGTTCAAACAAACAAGCCTTCCATTCTAGAATTAGGAGTGTGCAATGTATATCGTAATTGATGCTTTAACCATATGCCAAATTATATTATCTCATTGTTAGAATCCAATCAAAACGCTGCCTGAAGTGTTCACGAATTCACTGCGCGATGTAGCTCAGTATATACTAAGTACTGTTGCGTGCGCGTATGTGGTGTTTGACAAAAGTTAAAATGAGTGAAGAAATTGCGAAGAAGCTTGTCAATGAAGTACGGCTCGAAATGCTAATCCATCTGAAAGCACTGCAAGTTTGAGTCGCTTATAACTTACATTTGAAAAAGCAATGCGCGTCAACATCTTGTCCAACAAAAGACAACATTTAATAACATGTTTTTACTCCAAACTCACTTCGTAACGACAGTTGAGCATCCTTCTGTGATATGACGTGGCTTCTACACAGAATAAGGCAGTCGTGTGTTTATTATTCATGTTTAATCGAAGCATTTCAATCTTCTGTTTATTCAGCTACAGCGATAAGACGCGTTATCTCCCTCTGCTGCAGGTCACATTTTGAGTTCATGCGCAGACCAGATGGAGAAGCATCACAAAGCCGTACAGATCTGACAAGCTGTGCATTAAATAATCGTAGCCTTTGCCAAATCGCGTGCGATTTAAATTGTGAAGCCCTAATATGAGGATTATGAAAAGCTTCAGGAGTCAGCTGAACATTTAGCGTCTGCAGCAGACAGAGCAAAATCAAAAACACACACGCAACAAACATGGCCGAATCATTAAGCAAGAAAGTTCCTTACGACAGAAAAAGTGACAGACGGAAAGATATAACAAACGCTGTCATCAGTTACATTGCCAAAAAACCTGTTTGAATGATGCAAAATATCGTCTGATTATCGTTATCTGAAAAATCTTAGAAAATATTGAGATTTCATTTTTTTGTCAATATCGCACATCCCTATCAGGAATACAGAAAAACAGGAAATGTACACTCATATTTTATGTAGAACTAGTCTAGAATAACCATCATGTTTACACAGCGCACACAACACGACTTCTCACAACATGGGGAGAGGAGAGCTGTAAATCAATAAATGGGAAAACAAAGTAACTTGAGCTACTTATTTGAAAAAGTAACTCAGATATTTTGTTGTAAATTGAAAAGTAATGCGTTGCTCACTAGTTACTTGGAAAAAAAGTAATTTGTTTACATAACTCAAGTTATTTGTAATGTGTTACCCCAACACTGAAGGCAAAACATAACTATGTTTGGGATAGAATACTACAATACTACTACTTCAGGATATAGTATATATATATTACCATTCAGTCAGTTTTCTTTTACTGTATTTTCAATCTAATAAATGCAGCATTGGTGGGCATAAGAGTCTTTTTTCGTAACCATGTTGCGCAATTCATTCCGTTTCACAAACTATGTAGTATACATACTTTACAGTGTTCAATAAGTAATATATTAGTATTCCACGAAACATAGCTACAGCACTTACCAGAATCTTCACTATGTGTGGACTCATCACAGACATGAGAACGACCTTGATGCTTTCTATAACAAATTATAAGAAAATAATGTTTATTGCACATGGACGATGATGAGGTCTTCTCACATTAGCTATTAAACCAAGAAATGATTTTGTGTCCCCCACCTTAACACTTTCCTTTTAATCAGAGGCTTCAAATGAGCTGGATGTTCTCTATCAGGACTTGTCGTCTCACTGCCATCCAAAACTGAGTGAAATATTTCAGAAGGCCCTTCCTCTGTCTCCAGTCTGTTGGGTGCTGTGGAGGGCCTAGCTGGTCTGTGAGCAAATGAGTGCCGTGAATATGAATCATAATAGTGATTCATACCAGAGTCTCCTTGATCACCCTCATTAAATGTGGAGGTGAAAATCTAGGAATGGAAAACACACAGTCCCAGAATCAAAATGGACAATTCAGTTTTTTTGTGGAGTATTGCAGTGTTTATAATAAATGACTTATCCTTGCACATCATTATTTTTTTAAATGCATGTGCAATTCATATACGCCACAATAATGAAGAAAAGTGACAACTTCTGTTTCAAAAACTCATACCTCCCTCTGTTGCCCCGCCGAGCTGGTGTTGAAGAGAACGAAGTTACGACTGGGACCAATGTTGTTGAGTTGTACTGAGACACAAACATAAATTAAACAGGTTAGGTTGGTTAAGTGTGTTCAAAAATGCTTCAAATCACATAACAACGCACAGTATACAGCAGGAGCGGCTGCTCACCCTTTTCTTTAATAAGCGCAGGAGGGTTTTTCCTGGAGCTGCTTTGAGATGTTGGAGAAGTCCATTCACTGGAGCTGAGACTCTTTGACTTTTCATGACGAATCAACTGATCTAGATCTGGTGGAGATTCATAACATGACAGCTCTACTTCAAAGCAAGACATGCTATAAAATGACAACAAATTAAAAGTAAATAAGTGCACGGATAAGGCTGGAACAGTTCAAAGTATTATCCCACCTCGCTTGAATTCTCGCAGTCTTTGTTTGGGAATATTACTGTATCCAAGTGCAGCCAACTGCTGCTGAATCTCTTCCTCAGAAAAGTCTAGACTCTCCATCGTTTACTAACGAAATAAACATATCAGATATTAGTCAAATGCGTCGTATTTACTGAAGAGAAAACATCTGTCTGTTGAGTTTAAACAAAGCTCGAACTAAATATTTCTTTAAACCGCCTCACTGACAACAATGTTCATGGTGTTGAAATAAAAAGGCTGCTGTTCAACAAATGAAAAGAAAACATAAAAAATGTTTAAAGCGCAATGTTTATGTTTCGGGTTTTTCTCACCTTTAAAGGGTCAGATTTTATAGTTGTTGTCTTCAGCACCAGGACAACGGCGGCGGTTGCGTTTTCAAAATAAAAAGACGACTGAGTAAGAAAGTGCTTCAATTGAAAGTGACAGCGCCCTCTGCTGCTTAGGAGACCCTATAAATACAAAAGTCTTGAAAGTATTTATTTATTTAATATTTTTTTTATTTATTTAACCTTAGATGATTGTTTATATTTTAAGAAAAATATCGGAAAAGGCTGATTTTTATTTTTCTTTTATTGTCTCTTACAAAATAAACATAAGATTCTCCGCCATATTATATTCGTTCAAATAATGTTTAGATGAAAGTTAATTTATTTTTAGATAGTGGTGGTCACTAATACCAAGATCGCTATGCATAAAACAAAGCGGAGATGGTTGTTACCATGTTTCATTTTTGTACCTTTGAAATACTGACAGCCTGGCAAAAAACTGACAGTTACTGACACAGAATTAGATCTAAAGCTGGACCATTGCAGGTACCCGGAGCTTGAGCCACGCCCATTTTCCGCAAACCTTTGAACACGTATCCAATCACCTTCAAGTTCCTAACACTGCTCATGAATAAGCATGACTTTTTAATACTGCATCGAAAGACTGGTAGATGGTGTGGAGGTTTAGTTGGGGAATATTAACGGAAAACCCGTGAACCCCAACAAAACTCCTAAAAAGGACTATTTTGCCTCCTTCAAGTCATCGGGGGTGACTATGGCGCACGCCGGGACTCTCCGCGCGCCTGTGCTGCTCATTTTACTGCAGTTAGTCCTGATCATCTCTGCTCAGGTAGGAAAGACCTCTTTTGTTGTTTTGAGTCATGTGTATAGTCACTGTATTGTTTTTTATATATCTGAAAATTTACATGTAGAGACAAAAACTTTAATGTAGACAAGAAAGGAATGTGTTTTGATGTGAGATTATTAAATAATATATACTAAAGCAGCAAAAACGTTTTTCACAAATGCACTATTTCTAAACTATATGTATTATATTTCTTATGCTAATTAATGCCAAGCTTCTTCATTAACATTATCTGAATTTGCGATTATCTGAGAGCCAGAACATTGCTTGACATATGGGTATTTTCCATAAATTGGTCCAAGCTGTTTTCACTTATTATAGGATAAGAGGAGAGCCAGTGTGAAGCCAGGGTTATACCTCGAACCACAGCATCACATACAATGACTTCATTGTTTTTTTTGACTTTTTGTTTTGTTTTGTTTTTTGGATTTCAGGATCAATTTTGAGCATGCGATGGTTTGTTTTGTATGTTTGTTTTTAGAGGGGGCCAGTTGGTCCAAGAGGGCCACCTGGACCTCCAGGGCTTCCTGGGTTTTCTGGAGTTGACGGCATTGATGTGAGTCACATATCTATCATTTTATCGACACTTTGATTGCTCAGAAATAACTTATATGTCTGTCCTCATACAATGCACAAGGTATATGTTTTGTAGGCTTCAATAACGTCTTCTTTTATTTTTGTATTGATTTCAGGGTGAGAGGGGACCTGGCCCCGGCCCAGTTGGCCCCCCAGTGAGTATTTTTTTTTTTTTTTTAGACAAAAATGAAAATGCATAGCTGAAATGATATGTTACAAATCCATTAATCTGATGAATCCGACAGGGCCTTGATGGGGACAATGGCAAGGATGGATTAAATGGCCTTCCAGGAAAACCTGGAGCAGATGTGAGTTTTGTTCTTTATTTTTCAGAGGTCTGGAAACCAAGATAAAATCAGCTTTTCTTTTCTAATTAACACTCACAGCATCAGAGACTGCAAGTGTAGTTTACATTGGAGGGGTTTGGGTAAAAAAAAGAAATCCTAGATGGAAAAAAAGGATTGGAGAGGAGAGGAGAGGAGAGGAAATAGAGAGCAGAGAGTAGTCCCATATTGGCTTCCTGGTGGAGACAGAGGCCTTTTTGTATAAGTATGAAGCCACAGAAGAAGAAATGTGTACTCTTACTGATGGGACTGAGCATTAAACCGAAGTACACCTATTCCTTTGTGGCTCCTCTGAGCTTTAGAATTTAGTTAGTGCTATAAGTTATTTGAAAGACTTAACACAGCACAAATAACTTTCTTTTTCAGTGTTTTATTCTTGTTTTACAGTAAAAAAAAATATCCAACCATCCTTAAAATAAGATACATTTACTTGAGACGCAAGCTTGTTTTAGATGTGTGTTTTCAGAGAGACTATCATAAGTTACGTTTATTTTTCTTACACTTCTGGCAAATATATTTTATGGCTTTTCAAATTTTTTATATCTTTTAATATCATCATTTTAAAGTAATTTCATCTTGTTTAAAAGATATTTAAGTGTTTTTTCCTGAAAAAAAGACAAAAATACAGATTAATCAAGGTTTTTTTTTGTCCGGAATAACCTATTATTTTAGCATTAATTAAACAATATATACAGGTTGCTTGATAGTGTTGCCTATCGTGTTAGCATTACTTTGTAAAAAAATGTTTGTATTATTGATGCAAAGGGGAAAAATACATTCTAAATCATTCTATATGCCATATATATATATATATATATATATATATAATCTTTGGTGACTATCATTTTGGAGAGATGTTGCCTTGCCTCTTCCCTGTGATGAAGGGTTCTGCAGTTATTTACATTTTATATATATATATATATATATATATTATAGAAAATGTGGGCGGGGTTTGCTATTTGTCAGAGTCAGGAGAAAGATAAATATAATTTCTGATTGGTTTAAAAGGTGGTTATCATTTTATTGTCTGTGGGTGTGTCTGAGCTTTTAAAAAAAAATGCAATTAATTTCATTCAAAAATGAAATAACCATAAATAATTAGCTCACATTATCACAATACTATTAGTTTATCTGTTGTCAGATCAGTGAATAAAGTAACACACATTTGATCTGCTGTAAGTTATAGTGAAATCTATTTATGCTCATAAATGGTTTTGTCTTTCAAAGGGTTTGACTGGACCCCGTGGTGAAGCTGGCCCTGTTGGCCCTCCTGGACAGAAAGTAAGTGTCCACTTAATGATACGTTTTACACATTATTCCACTTTTCAGTTAAAAATAACTGAAAGTGCACACAGATATTTGAATTTTAAAGTACTAGGCATTTCTTGAGAATGGTTGTATTATGACTGATGTTTCATTTACAAAATTCTAACTGTTAATCGTTAAAGTTAATTTGAAAAGATCCTATGGTTTGACATTTATTCTTTATTAGGGTGAACCTGGGGAGCCGGGACTAAGGGGAGCCCCTGTGAGTAAAAGATTCTCTTCACACTGATTCAAACAAGATTTGTCTCTTGTAATTTTAGTGTGATAATCAGATCTTAATAGGGATGTTTTCTCTCCCACTAGTTTATTATTCAAAGATAAATCTGTTTAAACAGTGACCTCCCATTATAAAATGGCTGTACTCACTTTGAACTGTTGCAGGCAGTCGGTCATTGATCAAGTTTAGGCCAATGACCATCCAGTGATGTAATGATACAAAGCTGTACGTTTTTTTCTTTGCTAAGTTCATATCCTTGCACACCTGTTACTTTGTTACCAGGGTGTTGGAGAGGATGGTGAAGCCGTGAGTGCTTAATCTTTTATTTTATTATTATTTTGTTGTAATGGCTGGATTTTCCGATACTTTTTTTGTTGCTGTCGCTTTCTTTAATTATTTTCCTTTTTTACTGAAGGGTGCTGATGGGGAAGATGGATTACCTGGAGAGCTGGGAAAAGTTGGACCCCCTGTACGTAATCTTACTCCATTATTCCAATAAATTAAAATAGTTGATAATAATTTGAATTGTCTCTGGTTCTGCTTTAAAGGGAAGTCGGGGACTGAGAGGTCCTGTTGGTGCGCAAGGACTGCCCGGGCCCAGAGTGAGTGTTAATGTTGAGATCTTTATGACCATTCGCTCATGTCCTCGATTCATTATTGACTGTAAAAATGCTATTATTAAACTACATTCTTTCTATCTATAGGGCCCTCCTGGAGTCTGGGATGGCAAGGAGTTGGTATGTATCCTCAAGTCTTATTATGTGGTACACTTTCCTCTAATGTTTCTCCTCAGATTTCAGGAAACAGAAACTCAGCAATCTTCTGTAAACAATAACACATATTTGTTGTGCTATATCTGTTTAGGTTAAAGGGTTAGTTCACCCAAGTAATTAATCACTCACCCTCATGTCGTTCCACACCTGTAAGACCTTCATTCGTCTTCGAAACACAAATTAGGACATTTTTGATGAAATCCGAGCGATGTATGACTCGTCCATAGACGGAAATATAACCACCACTTTCAAGTCCAGAAAGGTAGTAGAGACATCGTTAAAACAGTCGATGTGACTGCAGTGGACTTCACTCAACCATTTCCGTTCTTCCCTGTCATTATCCTTACACATGTGACGCAGTAAGCACAGTGAAGCCTTCCATGTTTACGTCCGAATGCCGGCTCAGTATTTCCCGAAGCTGCGCACGTGAGCAGCGCGACGCGTGTGTGGGATCCTGACGGCGTT
This sequence comes from Opsariichthys bidens, assembly GCA_037194245.1. Classification (NCBI taxonomy): domain Eukaryota; kingdom Metazoa; phylum Chordata; class Actinopteri; order Cypriniformes; family Xenocyprididae; genus Opsariichthys; species Opsariichthys bidens. The sequence goes on from CM074299.1 coordinate 1,986,246, forward strand.
TTTAGAACCTGGAAGCACTGGACGTAAACAACATATGAGAATGACTCAGAAGAGAAGATATAGTTGAATAAATTCGTTATTTTTGTTTTGTTTTTGCAAAAAATATTCTCGTCGCTTCATAAAATTAAGGTTGAACCACTGAAGTCACGTCAACGGTTTTAACGATCTGTTTACTAACTTTCTGGATCTTGAAAGTGCTGATTATATTGCTGTCTACGGAGGAGTCATATACGTCTCGGATTTCATATAAAATATCTTCATTTGTGTTCTGAGGATCAACAAAGGTCTTACGGGTGTGGAACGACATGAAGGTGAGTGATTAATGACAGAATTTTCATTTTTGGGTGAACTAACCCTTTAATGATGTTGATTTCTGATGTTAATTCAGCTACTTGATTACTTTCTCTATTCCTCCAGCAATGGTGGTGCCTTCACATGTTAGGACTCTTGTCTTTATGGGCAATCCTTTAATTAGGAAATACCGTATAACTATGACTAAGAGTCAGACTGGTAACCCTATGGTTGCGGGTTTCGATTCTCAATACTGGCAGGAAATGACTGAGGTGCCCTTGACTATTCCTAATGTGTGTGCACTAACTGGATGGGTAAATGCAGAGGACAAATTCTGAGTATGGATTACCATAATTGGCCTTCACATGTCTCTTTCCCGTTAATTTCAATTGAAGAATCACTTGTATGCATCAATGTTTCCACTAATTGATTTGTCTTTGTTATGTTTTTAGTGTCCAAATGCCTGCACTTCTGGCCTGACTGGTTATACAGGTCTTCCAGGCATGAAGGTGCCTTTTAAGTTATATTTTATCAATTAAAATACACTTCCAGCCAACATACAAGCAACACACAGGGGTGTTGTTTTTCATCCTTAGGGTCACAAAGGTGTCAAAGGTGAATCAGGTGAACCAGGAAGGCAAGGACATAAGGTGACCGAATGAAGTTCTGTGAGACAATTATGAAAAATATTTTTGTATTTTTGTACAATTAAGAGTTATTTTTGTAGATGTAGATATTTCTTTGCCTTTTAATTTATTAAATGGTGGCTCATGAATAGATAATTGTTAAAATAATTAAGCTAGTTAAGGAGCGTGTCTGCGTTTGTAATTTTATTGATTATTTACAGGGAGAAGAAGGAGACCAGGGAGCACCTGGAGAGACGGGAGCACAGGGATTACCTGTAAAAAAGACATTATATACTTCTAGTTCATATGATGATCATTTGTGTCTTTTCCACCCATGTATTCAGGGTGTCATTCAAAATCTCTTGGTGTGCTTGTTTTGTTTTTATTACTGTAGGGTCCGCAGGGTTTGAGAGGAATCACAGGGATGATGGGCCCTAAAGGGGATAGGGTGAGTCTCAAAAACTCCTCATATCTAATACAAAGACAAGATATGTTTTGTAATTACCAACTATATTCTTCTCCAACAGGGAGCTCGTGGGAATGTTGGCGACCTGGGCCCTCAGGGTATTCAGGGTGCTCCTGTAAGTGTCAAAATCAGAATTATATCATTTTTTTTAGGTTTGGGGCCTTTAACCTCATTACAAAATATGCATACACAGTCATTGTAATATTATCTTTACAGGATGCTTGATTTGTTTTTGTAAATGAAAACATAAATGAACATTTCTATTTCATTTTTAAAGGGTGATCGGGGCCAAAGAGGAAAAGTAGGTGAGACTGGACCAAAAGGAGCTCAGGTGAGTTTTCATAGAACAACAAAACAACAACAACAACACATATGCATTATATTTATCATGTCATATCAACAGCTGAAGAAGACTCAAAAAGGCTGTTCACACCAAGAATGATGACTATAAAGATATAACTATATTAGCGTCCACCAGCAGACAATGTAGTTCTGTTTATTCTAAGCACAGGCTGAAGCTATTTCGGCTGCCGCTTCAAATGCTGTCCATGTTTTCATCGTTCATCAGATTTTAAAAAAATCATCTGAAAGTATGAAACGATATTGTTTCTCTTTGTTGTCATCGTTATAGTTTTGGCGTGGACGTCCAGTTAACGTGAACGGGGCTACACTAAGAAGCTCTAATAACTTTTTCATTTACTGTAATAATATCATCTAATTTGGCTTCTTCTTTATAGGGACCTCTGGGTTCACAGGGACTTATGGGTTTTCCTGGACCGAAAGGAGACACTGTAAGTTTACCTGTGCTGCAGTTTTATGGAAGATTTTACTGTGTTATCCTAAAATGACCATCAAATTATATATTTTCTTAATTGAACCTTTTTGTGGTGTAGGGTTTGCCTGGAGTTGATGCTCGTGACGGTATTCCAGGACTGCCTGGAGTGAAGGTAATGACTTTAAGTCGTGCATGCAGATCAATATCTCTCTTATATCACTTTTTGTCTACTTTTGTTGTGAAGTGAATTTATCCGCATATGCCCGTTGTTGTTTTAGGGTCTTCCTGGGAAAGTTGGCTCACCTGGTGATGCTGGACTTCAGGGATTTCCAGTGCGTATGACCCCTTTCAAAATGCAATTAGAATGCAGTGATATCCGCTTGTGAGATAAATGGGAACAGCTTGCAGTATTGTATTATTGATCATTTCTTTTCCTCCAGGGTTTGCCAGGCATTTCAGGAGCAAAAGGCCACATGGGTGAAAAAGTAGGTAATTCAAGTGTATCTTCATCAAAGTTTAATATTATTTAAATTAATTTGGCTTTAAATATAAATTTTTTTAGATTTTATAGTTTTAAATGTGTGCTGAGATAATCTACTCTTATTCAGCAAGCATGCATTAAATGGATCAAAAGTGACAGCAAAGATGTTTACACTCTACTAAAACATTCAATTTCACAAAAATGCTGTTCTTTTAGATATTCAACTCTTCTGAATATCCTGAAATAAATGTACCAGGATTTCCACAAAAATATTACGCAGCACAACTGTTTTCAACATTAATAAAATGAACCAAATCAGCATATTATAATGATTTCTGAAGGACCGTGTGACACTGAAGACTGGAGAAATTGTGCTGAAAATTCAGCTTTGCATCACAGCAATAAATTACATTTTTTAGTATATTAAAACAGAAAACAGTTATTTTAAATTGCAATAATATTTCACAAAATTCAAGATTTTTGATCAAATAAAAGCTTAGCAGAGCATATGTGACAATAAATGACAAAAATCTTTTAAATGGTAGTGTAGCTCAATTATTTTAACTCAGTTATGATAGAATTCTCATAGAAGTGTTGTAAATGATGAGTTTGTGTGTCTTTGCTCTAGGGAAATACTGGTGATCCGGGTGTGGCAGGTCTGATTGGAAATAATGGAAAAACAGTGAGTCGCGTTTATCCATTTATTCACCACAGCCTACAGGCCCATGTGGATGGATGAACATCTTCTGGTGTTTTGATTTCAGGGTGAACGCGGTGAACAGGGAGAGGTGGGACCAGTCGGGCCAAGAGGTGGGCCAGTGAGTACATTTCCTCTTACATCATATAGTGTCATATAAAGAAATGTGTCACTTTGAAAATATTCTCTCTTTTTTTTCCAGGGTGAGAGAGGAGTAAGAGGTCCTGATGGGCCTGCCGGCTCGCCAGGTGCGAGGGTGAGTTATCAGGAACCATTCCTGCTATTATGTAACTATAAAAGATGCTGTAGGACACATTTAGACAATAACAATCTTACCCCCCCCCCCCGCTTACTAAAATATGTTCTCAGAACATTTAGCTAATGTTCCCTTTAAAACATTATTTCTGAATGTCCTCTGAACTTTCAAAACGTCTTTCAAATTTTTATTTTCGTGGTTATGTGAATGTTAAGGGAACATTTCATGATCATTTTCCAAACATTATGGGTATGTTACTTTTTAATTATGTCTGAATGCTCTAAAAAGAAAGTAACATGTAAAAAATATTACATGTATCAAAACATTACAGAAAAAAACCGTTCCATCATTGATGTATTAATAACGTTTGTGTGCCAATGTTTTGAGAATATTATTGAAGACCAGATAACTTTGAGTGAATGTTCTAGTAACGTTACTGGAAGAATGTTTTTTCATAACTTTGAGAGAACCTTGCCAGAACATTAGATGGAGCTACAGAAGGAAAGCCGGAAATTTACAGGAAGAAGAACCTTAGAAGATGACAAATAGGACACGTGTAAGTGGATTCCAACAGAAATTCCAAGGATAACACCCCCCACCATCTTAAACTCTCTAAGGTCCTGTCCCAAATGGCATATTTGATGTGGACGTCCAGTTTTGTTGCCTTTACATCTCTGAAGTCCACAAGACTGTAGGGTGTCCTTTTGTCAATTTAGGTTTCTTTTGAGGTTTTCGCATCCTCAGTGTGGACTTCACAAAGAGTTTAAGAGCAAGGTAACCATTTGGGACAACATGTTACTTCAAATGACATTACACAATTTGAAATCATTTCAACTTTTAATCATATTTTAAAAAGAACTCTAGAAAGTTATATTGCAGTATATATAGGGACATAAGCTCTATATTATTAGTTCTGATGTATTTTAATCATTTAAAGCAAGACTAGAATAAGGGATGAAATTTTACTAATAGATATCACAACAATTCTCCAGATGGCTAATTAATGAAGAATTGCAAACATGCTTTATATTACAATTTTTCTTAAATGTTTATTAAGAAAATTATGTAACTAAAAATGCACTAATTTACATAAAATTCCAAAAAAAAAAAAATTCAAACACCGGATAAAGCCAGGCTCAAAATTTTGTTGACATATTAGAGTTAAGGTGTTTACTGAGGGAATTTTAGGATATCTCCTTATTTCTCTAAATAAAAGAAAAATACTGTCAATAGCCAAAATACAATACATTTTCACCATTTTTTTAGGAGTAACATGTTATATAAAATCATGCAAATGATATAATGAACAAACCCCTCAGTAAAAACCTTCAGAATATAGATAGGAATAAAACTGGGAAATTTGCTGTATATACATGCTACTGAAGTAGAAACTTGAAATGAGAAAAAAACAAGTTTTGAGGGAAAAGCCTTTAAAGATATGTAATTGATATAAATAGATAAGATGCCATAAAATAAACACTTAAAAGTGTATTTTGGAAGATTTCTTCCAAAAACACGTTATGCAAATTTTGTCATGTGAATGAAAAAGCAATGTTTTTGCCAGTAGTGTCTTGCCTTAAAAGCAAAGAGGGAACTACATCTATATTAATCCGAATACGTTTGAAAGTGGCATTTTCTTTTCTAAACGCTGTCCGTCCACACTACCGTTTTCCAAAATTTTCAAATCCACACTGAAACGTGTGTTATTGTGCGTGCGTAAAACTTCATAAACGTTCACTGAGATGATAAAGCGTCATCGTTTTTAGAATACCCCCGTTTCCACAGTCCACAATAGCATTTTCAAATTTATCCGCTTGGGAGCGCGTTTTCAAAAAGCTCCGTCTTTGTAACGAAAACGTATTAGTATGGGCAAGGCCAATATGTGGGACCCAGTGACTACATCTAAACTTGTGCTACAACACTGTCTAGATGTCCCACAACAAATTTAACACAATGAGAGACATGTTTCTCTTGGTCTTAGTTCTCAGATTCCTGTCCTATGGTCTCACTCTTATGCCGAGGAGCTTAATAGTGCTGCAAACTGTAACACAATCTTCTTAGAAAGCTCCGGAGGGCTTCAGTACTGTAATCGGCTGGTAGGGGCATGAATAGCCTGTTGTTATTGAGGCCTAGTAGCTGGGGGTATTTTCTTTGGTAAGGGGATATTCAGAGCAGGAAGGGGGGCTGAATGAGCCCTCTGTCTTACAGGCATTCCTTCAAGCAGCCAGCGACGGGCATCAGGCTTAATCATAGTCCACGTCCATCCACACACCTTGGACGCGCCCCGCCAGCACCCGGCTCGCTGAGCTGCCGACTCTGTTTTTTTAGCGCACATGTGGTTTGTAAGGCAGCTACAGGCACAGGCCATGTAGTGTTCATGAATTTGTATTTATTGATGTGCGTCTGTGTGTTTATGTATTCTACAGGGAGCTAAAGGCGATCCGGGCCTTCCTGGTCTTCCAGGGCCTGCTGGCTTCATTGGGCAGAAAGGGGACAGGGTAAACTGTTTCTGTCTGCTAATCAATACGAAAAACGAAATAACTTATTGAATCATTTAATAAAAGTTGTTTATGTAGAATACTAACATTACTAACAACATACCATCACTCTATTTATATACTTTTCTGCATCAAATTGGCATGGAAATACATTTAAAGGACCTCCCACAATGGCCAAAATTTGCAGTATACAGCAAACACACACGGTATTGCATCCCATAATGCAATTTGGCCTTCAATTTCCTGTGACAAATGAGCTGGAAATAAAATAAACTTCTGACATTTCTTTACTCATTTGATTAGGCTGCCAAAAGTTTAGGCATTTTTAGACAAAACTGGATTAAAAATTTAGTTTTAGATATAATGTGATATTAATTCTAATGTGAATTAATCTTATAATTCACTCGCTGAATGTGGTGAGGTCATATGACTTCTGAATCTTAGAAACTTGCTTGATATAAGTTTGTTATTGGCTGTGCGGAGTTAAATCATTATTCTCTTTATCGTGAAACTTTAAAACTGAAATCTTCTGTTTATCAACATTGTTTCAGAAACAAGCCGGCAAAATATGAATCAATCAAAATCATTATATTTGATATGTTTAGGTTAGTTAGGATCAGATATGTTATAATACAATTAAAAGCACAATCTAATCTTTATAATTCTTCAGGGTGCTGTTGGTCTCACTGGTCCAAAAGGAGAGCAAGTAAGTCAACATAATTTTTTTTTTTTTTAATTCTATAGAAGTTTAGTTTTTGATAGTTTGAGACCTGTATTAGACTCATTTTTAATGTATGTTTGCTTAGGGACCACCTGGTGAAGAGGGAACACCTGGAGACAAAGGAGATGTCGTGAGTAAAAACGGCACAGATATTTTAATTACGTCACAGAATGTATTGGTTATGCGTTCAGACGCGTGTCATGACCTCCTTGCTGATCTAAAACTCTATGTCCATTTATTTTCCCAGGGTGATGAGGGGGAGCCAGGCGAGAAAGGATCGGTGAGTTTGCTTTTAGAAGTGATGCTATTGTGGAGAACTGTCCTCCGGGGTTATTATAGTTCATTTAAACCATAGCAAAGACCTTTCTGTTACGAAATAAAAATAAAAATCCTTAAAAGTTCCTAATTCTGTTTTGGAAGTCTCCTACAATATACATCCAAGGGCTGAGTTCCACTCCATATTTTTATGCTAACTTCCCTCCGTCTCGTGGACACGGATGTGTGTCATCGCTTACGTTGCATGAGTGCCCACTACTGGTGGAACTCGTGCATAAGGTTTAAATGGAACTTGATCACTTGGAATTCACTATGGCTGATTTATTATTTAAACCACTTTTTTAAAATATGAATTTGTTTAATGCACCATTCAGTAGTATAAACTTTGAATGTAAACATAAGGAAGCTACAAGTATTATGCGATTAAATCTCAACATAAATAATATATTATACACTATTATGTGATTAATTCTCAAAATAATGAATATATGATGACGCTCCCTCGGTCAAAATCAAGTCTGTCCGTATAAACTTCACGAAGTGGAACACACTTCAAAATGTTGGTGAGGATTCCCCCATGGGGAAGTGTTTAGGGAAGTTCAGTGCGTGTCAGCCTCGGATTCAGCCTCTATAAACCCCGCCTTTCTGGGAGCTTCCTCTGCTATGATTGGTCTGCCGCTTTACAGCATGAGTCAGAAACGAAACGCCCTTAAAGCTGCACTTATGAATTTATCTGAATTTCAGCACAGCAGATTTATACAAAGTGATACGAACTGTAACAATGGGGTTGACTCGGTTGTATTATATAAATTTGAGCCTCATCCTTTGAAAGTGCATGTTAAGTGGATTTGCTTTCGCAGTGCAGAAAACAATGAACCAAACTCTTCCTGGCCTCAGCTAGAGCTACAGTGTTTGAGGGCGGGTCAAAGTAGACGTTGTTCGTGGGCAGCCAATGAGGACCACTTGTTTCAGGCAGTTCAGAATCGGTTCTTTTTTTTTTTTTATCTTACCGGTTCCTTTAAATTATCGTGCACCTTGATCTTTCAAAATTTACATATGTTTTACATTCAGAAACAGCCATATTGCATGAAACATTACATGAAAGGTGGTGTCTGAAAAAGCATAATAGGGGCGGTTTACACTTATTTTATTTCATCTATTTGCCAATGAAAACATTTCTCATTTTCATTGAGTGTAACTTGATGAAGTGAAAACTAAAACTAAAATAAAAATGACTAATAAAATGACAAAATCAACCTTAACAAAATGACATGCAATTAAATATTATATTAAAATATCACTGCTATCCTCTCTGACATCTCATCAGTGGTCTAATTTAATTACGGGCGCTACCACATATACTATTTTTGTATAAATCCAGTCCATATATTTCCATAGATTTTCAATCCTTGAAATATACAAAAATATACAAAATTCAATGTTGGCCTTCTTGAAAATAAATCCGAGTTTATCTTTTGTTGTGCTCAGACAGGAAAACCAGGAGACGCAGGAAATAAAGGTCCAGAGGGTGGACGTGGCCAATCTGGACCCGAAGGCCCACCAGGAGAGCCTGGCCCAAGAGGCATGCAAGGAGACAGAGGGGTACCTGGACTGCCCGGGGCACAGGGACGACCAGTACGCCTCTTTTAATCACCTTAAAATCGACAGCTTAATCACATGACACTTTTATTGTAGAGAGTTTATTATGTCTGTAATTCCAATTGGATTTGGCTGTACTAAACTCATTATATGGTTGGCAGACCATCAGGAATTTTACCTCAATGTGTCAAGTTCTAAAAGGATTTTTTCCACCGCAGTCCTTTTTACATCCAGTCAACAAGGAACAAATAAACCAACCGGAACAAAATTGAAATATTAATAGTGTTCATGTGATTTTTCTCCAGGGCCGAGCACCAACAGATGAACACGTCAAGCAGGTCTGCATGAGGATTTTGCATGGTCAGTATTTTTGATATCTAAACAGATATTTACAAGTGGAAGCTGGACTGAATTGTTAAAGCCTTGTTCTTTGAATGGTTTTGACATTTTCGTTTTCCTCACAGGACAGCTTGCCCAGCTGGCAGCCAGTCTGACGAGGCCCGAGTCGGGCATCTCTGGTTTGCCAGGTCCTCCTGGTCCCCCTGGCCCTCCAGGGCCGGCTGGTGACAATGGCTTCCCTGGGCATCCTGGAAGCCGAGGACTGCCTGGTCTCAAAGGGCCACCAGGGCTTCTGGGGAGGAAAGGGCCCAAAGGTATGAAAAGACAGTGTTTGACTTCTTCTGCTATAAAGGTGTGGTCACATTTACAGTTGATCAGCAAATTTTCTCGGGTGAAATCTAGCGGTCTTAAAAGGAATTCATGTGATTGGGAATTTTGTGAGAGATTTCCTCACATAGATTTCACAACAGGTTGAAGTTTGTTGTGTGGATTTGCCACACTGACCAACAGGAAGCTGTCCCAGATGGATATGACTTAGTTTCTCAGAAGAACAAAAACAAGGTTTTCAGAAAAATAATCCATTTCTGTGAGTCCATATAATGCAAGTGTACATGATGAAGTGAACGGCCCTCTGTGCTTCTTAATGCGCTTATGTTGCTCTTCACAATCCTCTCATGAACCCACATATGACCGTTAGCCAAAAGCAATGGCGTACAGTTAAAAAAGTAAAAAAAAGTAAAAAAGTCAGGAGACATTTGATTCAGTAGTCCATGCAATTTGTGGCCGATAGGATTTTTTTTTTTTTTTTTTATATATATTTGTCACTTGCTCTCTTATTTGAATTTTTGTTATTAAAATGAATTAGTGCTTGGATCATGCTTTATATTAGCAAAATTCAAAATTTTTTTGCATGCATTAAGCTGGTATACTTGTTTTTTGCTGATTCATCAAATAATTTGTATTGAACATGGATTTGATCCATTTAACGTTCAACAGGCCAACAGAAATACATAAATACAACAGAACAAAGAATATGTAAACAGTATTTTTCAAGTAGGTCTAACAGTAGTTCTCTTGTCTTAAATATTTAAATTTGCGCGGCTTAAAACGTTCACGCTGGCCCTGAGCATTTTGTACAGGTTTAATTTTGTTTAAATCAATGTCTGGTTGGGCCACTGAAGGTTTAAAAAAGATAAGCAGGAATCAAAGTCTTCGGTAGCAGAAGCAAGCAAGGCTTGAAAATTTGGCTTTTAATCTGCCAATAAAAAGTATAGATAGCATTATTGCAAAAAATACTTTTACATGGTGTAAATAGAATCTATCACTATTTTCACCTAGTGTAAGAAAATTATGCTATTGTCAATTACTGTAAATAATATATCGCTATTTACACTTAGCACTAATAGCCGCTGCCTTAATTATTTTACCCAGAAAAAAACGTTGGATTAATACAACAGACATTATACAACTCACTGCCTTCACACAGGTAATAATTAATAATTAACAAATGATCAGTTTGTTATATCTGCATTTTTCATGCTAAAAATCAGCCGAATAATTAGAATAGGACTGGCCATATGGCATTTGATGTCAGCAACAGTCAATCTTGTTTACTCCTATCATAATTGATTAAATGGTTACTTGCATTTTATTAGCTCCATTCAGCATTTTTATTCTCCAGTTTTCACTCAGAAATTGCTGGTAAATTCAAAATTAAGAACAAAGAAATGCCAAGTAACCATGAAATAGTATTTTCTTGTAATACATACTCCAATAATCTTTGTTTTAATTATAAAATGGGGGCATGAAACACCAGTTGAGAGCCCTAAATCCACTTTTACACTAAAACCTTTGTGTTCTCCGTGATTTAGGTGACCAAGGTGACAGGGGAGATAGAGGGCCCACAGTGGAGGGGTTTAAAGGTATACCTGGACCACCAGGGCTCCCAGGTAAGAGCAAAGCCAACATCTGATCCAATGTGCATAACTTAAGCCATCATAGTGCGTTAAATGACCTCGGCAAATCTGTAAATATCATATCTCTGACCGCTGGCCTGTTTCTCCATCTGTTCGTCCACCTGCTCTCAGGTGAGCCCGGTAAACCAGCCTATGGGAGTAATGGTCGCGACGGCCTGAGAGGACCACCAGGCGTTCCTGGAATGCCAGGTGTGCCGGGGCCACCTGGTCCCCCCGGTCCGAACGGATACTGCGAGTCATCTCAGTGTGTGCTTCAAGCAGTCGCAGGTCCGCCGTCCATCAAAGATTCCAACATGAAGGGACCCGACAGTCTATGAGCTGAGAGCCATCAGTGAGCCACACATCAGAGCCCAGCGTCTCTGGACGGGGAAACTTGAGAGACTAATGGAGTGACTCCCTCTACGAGGATTTTTCTGTATCGATGGTATATGGAGGTGTGATTCTACTTGTCAAACACCAGTGTGAAGTTGGATCAATTCATGTCACGGTTTCCAGTCTCCTTCACTCCCATTTTAAAAAGAAAAAAGTTTTGCTTTTTGTTTTTGGACCTACTTTTGTATAGTTCTAATATTTCTATTCAGAATTAAAATAAACCTAAATTGCCCCATAAATAATGCAATTATAGCTTCCAACCACAACGACAACAAAAATACATTTTGAATATACTATTCCTTAGGTACCGGATGTAGTATGCAAATCATGCCATCACAACCTGGTCAATTTACACATTGAAGAAGGGGTACAAACTTTGTAAATTTGTCAATATTGCATTCAGTTAACAATAGTTTGCAAGCATTTTTATTCAATTGTTTTGAAGTTGTTTTAACCTTAAGAGATATTCTCAGATTTTGTGAAAATGCTTTTGGTTCTTTGCAGTGGGGCCGTTTTTAAAAAAAAAAAAAAAGCTAGGAATTTTCTATATGCTTTATTTATTGTAGAAAGGATTGATGTGACACCAGCAGTTGTGAAAATGGAGGAAAATAAAATAATTTTGATAAAGTGCTGCATGTTATTAATTTAAAATCAGGCTCCAAAGAGACAATGTTTCCTTCAGTGTATTTTTATTGTACTCTCAAATTGGCGAACTTGTAGCAACTTGTCTCTCGCTATAATAAAACACATATCCACTGATATAAATAGGCGATTTAACATTCAAATACCGTACATAAATCAATTATCGAAATATTAAGTTACGCACATCAAATAAAAATGCATAAAAATACCGCAGACATTGAGGTCCAGTTAAGCCAAAACACAAACATCACACTATTGACATGGCAGTAAATAGGTAAACAAAGTCTGGATAAACAACAAAAACTAGTACCCCAACCTTCAATATATTTATATAAAGAGTTTTTATTTTCCTCTATTTTTTTCCTCTTTGTTCTTAATTTTTTTTTCCCTCCTCACCAAAAGACATCATTGAGAAACCTCTCCAAATGCCATTGAGAACTGCTCCACCAGACTGCATCTTTCTGCTGTGATAAGGCATTTATTTTAGATCTTTTTGGAGGCAGGCATTTATTACAGAGACTAAAAATATATATATATATAAAAAAAAATGCATTAAACAACTTATTTTTTTAATTAGACCATTTAGATTATAAAGCATACTACGTGTTTGGCAGAGGTGGGATTTGACCATGTTCACAAACCAATATAAACTTCATCGCAAAACACTAAGCTCAAATTCAAACAATGACTTTACCTTGCTGACAGAGGTTCTCCACAGGAAATACATAAAACAAAGAAGAGGAATGGGGACACTTGTAACTAAATAAGCTTCGTTTTTGTAACGGTATTTTTACAGTTACTAATTAAGAGAACAAACTACTTATGCTAGATACAAATTCCCATTACACATTTGAGAAAGGCTGATGCGCAAGCTTTTACTGAATGCAGCAGTTGGTGCGGTGGCCGATTCGAAGACGCATTTTGGGATGGTATTTTTCCAGATAGAAGAGCTGCTTGCTGTTAAATGCTCCACGGCGCTTTCTGGAATTAAAATAAACATTTATCTTAATGAACAGAGATCAAATGCTGACTATCATTATATTTTCAAAAGTATACCGTTAACTCACTGTCGTATGAACTGAACAGCATCCTCATATTTCATCCCACACTCAATCAGGGCCAAAGCAACCAACACCGGGGCTCTACGGAAAAGAAAACGTGCAAAGCTCAAAACATATTTTACCCTATATTTACACCTTATGATACATGCAATAATAAAGCATCTGATCTTGAATCCTACAAAATTACCTTCCAAGTCCTGCTACACAATGTACAGCAACGCAGCAGCCTGGCTCCTCCCTAAACTTAAGCCGAAGAAGATTCAGCCAATCATCAACGATCTGGTTAGAGGGAGGAGCTCCATCGTCAAAGGGCCAATCCTGCATAACAGCAAACAGCAGTGTTAAAACATGACCTGAGATAAGAACGGACATTTCTATTCATTTTCAAGTAAGTGAATTGGTTCACATGGACATACCAGAACCTGAATGCCTTCTTTAACAACCAGGTTTGCATCATACGTGGCCTCACACACTCGAACAACTGTCGTCACCCCATATTTCTTCAATTCCTAATGGATGGGAGGGAAGACATGCAAGTGATATTTTGCAGTTACTGTAATTATAAACAAGTCATAATAGACCTTCATTATGAGATTTTTATAATTGTCTATCCAAAACATCAATTTTAGTGTGCTCAAGCCATTTAAACCAGCACTCACCTCAATGAACTTGTGAAGTGTGGCATTAGTGGGGTTGTGGGTAATGAGGAATCTCATGTTTTTGTAAGTTATCTCGACTGGGGCAGGTCTATTCATACGAGCCATTTTTGACTTTTCAAAATAGTTAGAAAAACTTAGAAAAAAAAAAAAAAAAAAAATGGGAGAAACTCTCTCCAGTAACAAAAGAAAAACCTTACGGATATAATCAGGAGAACAAAAGGGTGGGTGGGATTAAGATAAAAAGCTGAGAACAAAAAAAATAAAACTGGGAGAAAATCAAAAACAAAAGAAAACGAGGCTGGTCCTCTGGTGAGAGTGAAGGGCCGACGAGGGCAGTGCACTTCAGGAGACTTTTTTTACCCCATCCAGAACCGCCAACCGCTGTGGACACCCACTCTCCAAGCCCGATCCCGCCAACGTTAAAACTGTAACACAAGTCTCTTCTGATGAGGTAGCAAGGCTAGCCGTTCACTTCTCTGCATAAACGCCGTGCTGAGCCTGGCAGTAGTCCCCACTGCCCTTCAGAAACTCCATAAATGTGTGACCCAAAACACCACAGAACTGCTGCAAGAACACAAGAACAGAAGCACAAGAGGTCAGGGGACAGGACTTCATTTAGTTTTTTCATTCCTGATTTAAAGCGTCAACTGTAAGATGTTTTTTCTGTTTTGTGTGTATATATACACACACATATATATATATATATATATATATATATATATATATATATATATATATATATACCTACATATACATATATATATATATATATATATAGGTATGTATATGTATGTATATATACACACAAATATATATACATACATATATACACACACACACACATATATATAAAATTAAAGTAATTTATGGCAAAACCTGACAAAAAGAATTCACAATCATATGCCACAGAAAACAAAATGTTTATATTTGCAAGGCATAAAATTTATGTTTTGAATCATGCCATCTAGTACATGTACATTTGATATTAATGAAAACTGAAAGAAGAAATTCTCAGACGAGCTGATTTGACTTTAGGTAAATGCAGACACTCTGTACTGACTAATTAGAAGCAAGTATCAGTTTTATACTCAAATTGACACTCAAGCCAAAAAATACTCGCGCATCCCTACAGCCTAAAGAACTGAATCAGTGTCTTCATATCAGCACGAAAATCAACCATATCCCTCTCCTTCCCATAAACACATGACTCACAGGGTGAGTCAAGCAGCATGTGGGTCATTGTTTGAGAGGAAACACTTGAGCAGGCGTGTGACCGATGCACTGTGCTTTCTGGGAAGGCTGAAATCTTCATGTCAGTCTCGTGAGGACACACACGTGTCTCAGCAGCTCTATGGGATTAGCAGATACTAAGCCTCTTTAGCAAACCACTTTAAAAAGACGCAACAAGCCTCATGTATTAGTAACCTAAATCTACATGTAATTCAAATGAAAGGCACAGATGTTTGGTTGGGTTATTTTTAAGTGCGACTTTATGGAAATCAAGTGTCAAGGCCCAAAACGAGGCCATTAAAATTAACAATGGCCGATTTCATGCAAGAAACAGGCCAGGGTTGGAAATGCAGTGAAATATTGGAATCGTGCAACCGATGAATTATCTGAAACAAACCAAAACATCCCAAACATATGCTAATTCGAATTGATCGACACAAAGACTTCCGCTCGGCTAATATTAGGAATATTAGCAAAAGCTCAGCAATGAGCATACTATAACAACAACACACACTCTCTTTCCAGCTATTTACTTGGTTTTTATAGTAAACGATTAACGAGAAATACAAGAGTGTATGTCGTGCTCGGGTCTCTGATGCAGCTAGAAGGCTAACTGAAGCTAGCATCGTCACCAAGCCATTATTTCAACGACTATATAGCGATAAAGTCTAATATTTATAATCTTACACACAGTGTTTTAGATTTGTAGATAGTTACAATAAAGTGAGACGCATATTAACGTACGTTATGTTTAAAATGTGGTCGAAAACAAAACCGGGTTTGTTCTAATGCCAGTTAGCTCACAATAGCTCGAGATTACGACCTGATTTCTTAAAAATAAACAGTGAATCCGCGTCAAAACATGAATATGAATATATATATATATATGTCGAAAGGTTTCACTTACTGGAATATGCTTACTCATTGAAGATTGTAGCTTAATCATAAAGCCGCTCCGGAGAATAATAGTAGTGGTGTTTGACCATACAGCGCTGCCGTGTATGTGAGGAGAGGCTCCGGTAACCGGTTACAGCTGGACTCAAGAAACCGCACCCAACTACACTCTACCAGACACAGGCTACAGCCTTACTCACTTATCATCTACACTCAACTTACACACACATCCCTTGTCATCATTCAGGTTGAGGGCACTTTTTCCCAGTCATATGAATTATATTCATACTTTAAACATATCCTACAATTTTTATAACAATGATTAGGTTATTAACAAACATTTTATGAAATAAAACATTACAAATTAAAGTTTATAATTTAATTGTATTAAAATTCGTAACACTATATTTGATGTAAAAATATTATTATTACTTTTATTCAAAATGTTATTAAATAAAACTAAGAAAATACGTTTTTTTAAAAAACAACAACATTATATTCATATTCTTAACTCATCCTGTAGGCTAATAATATTATTGTTATACCATAATGTTATACAGCTGCACTGAGCATGTATGGGACTTGCTACTGCCAATACATACACAACATGCTGCTGTACAATATACATGAATTACCCATAGCAGATCTATACAGGTGGAGCTGGGGAAGGTGGAGGGTTTCTGAAAGCACACAGCTAATGCTGACCAAGTGTTTGAAGGTTGAGCAGCGTGCTCATTGGGTACTGATATAGCAGGAACCAACCAGCTGTGCCCTGTAGTGAATAATGTAATTGAAAGCAGATGTACTGACCTATCAGCCTGAGCCATCTAGAGATTCATAACAGGATTTGTTTTATTAATAATAATAATAGTTATTTCTATTCATTTATTCCCGTAACTGACACATTTATCCAAAGTCACTTACAATCAGAAAAAAAAGCACATGCAATTAATTACAAAGGAGCTAACAATATTAGTAATGCCTTAATGCCTAATTTTAAGAGCAGTCCAAACTATACCTGATTTAACAAACACAAAGGTCCAGGTGCAATATATTTAACTACAGCCAAGGTACCCACTATAAAATACAATATTTGGACCTAAACATTTCTGCTTGTCTTCATTATGACAACAGATGTAGTAATCTACATTTAACACTCATGTATAAAATTTCTGACCTTTTCAAAGACTTGGTTTATTTATCAGTTAATATAGAATACAAATACATCTTTATTTATAGCCATTTTTGAAATGTGCAAATTTGCCAGGCAACAACAGTGCTTATATAAAGGCATGTGTTCATTGATGTTCACATTATAATCAATGGCATTCTTTTAAATAACCTTTTAGTCAAACAATTGCATCTTTCTAGAGATTTGATGAATGATGTGTTGTGGACTGTTGAAAACAGCTGATGTGCAGAAACTCACAATAGATGAGTGGGAATGAACAGACTGGATGGTTCAGGCATTTAGTTGGGGAGATAGGGCGCAGATTGGGTTGTTGCAGTCTCTGTTAGTCAGTTGTGTGATCCACTTCGATTGGGAGATGGTTATGACTTTCCAGACATTCACATAATGCAAGAATCAGAGGAATCCAAAGATATGGTAAAACTTAAAATCTTTGCACCTATTTGTTCATTTTGCTCATATTATTTCTGTCAAATGCAGTGGTTGAAAAAAAGTGTAAAGATGTATCATAATTTGGTGCTCTATGATTGTCACTGTGAGTTATATTCAGTCTGAAAGCCACACATTTCATCTTCTTCAGGAGAAAATTCCAGACCAAGTGGATGGAGGAAGTATGAGTGCTGGAAAGAAGGGTGGAGATCTAAGAGAGAAGCATCTGTCCTCTTCTAACTGGGACAAAAAAGGCACATCTGTACCCATAGTGCCATCAAATGTACCGATTCCGGCCCCCACAAACGATCCCATCCTTATTTCCATTGGCCCTCCACATCGTTGCCCCTCTGTTTCCAGTGAGTCCCAGTACCAGGGTCTCGAGAGGGCAGAAGACTACGCCAACAAGCATGGATGGAGAAGGGAGAATGTGCAGTATTACCCGCCTACTAGTGAGGGTGGGGTCCCCAAACAAACAATGGATGAACTGAAAAGCGTGTTGCGTGAGAGCTCCCTACTGAGTGCAAAAGGGCAGGATGAAGGAAGGAGCTACCCTCCTGGTCAAAGAGTGGACTGTAAGCCAGACCAAGTCCCTTCTAAGAGTTTCAGCACCTTCAAGCCAGTTTCAGAAGCTAGGAGAACATCCAGACTAAGGGAAGGAAGCTCTAGCTTGGATTCAGGAGGGCCTTCAAGGACAGATGGACCTCCACGCAGGTCTTCTGGTGTGCATTCACCCACTGTTGAGACAAACCACTGGGCTGAAGCTGGCTCATCACATTCAGGTCAGTATGTGCCTTTGGGTCCTCTTCTCTGAGAAAATGTATGGTTGTCTCAGTTTAGCTCATTTATTATTATTAACTTTCTCATATTTCATCTCTCTGTCAATCATTTCATATTCCCAACAGACAAAGAGAGCTCACAGGCACACTCTTTTGCATCTCAAAGCTTCATTTCTGATGTTGAACACATAAAACAGCAAATTGCCTGGGAAAACATAAGCTTTGTTCGCTTTGAGGCCACTGATCTTCATGGCGTATCCCGATCCAAGACAGTTCCGGCTCGATTCTTTCAAGTAAATCTTTTAAATGATTCTGTACTATACTTCTAAGTGTATTAGTTCATGATAGTACAATCTTAAACTAGTACAATAAAGATAAATGAATGTATATATTTTCAGAAGCAACTCTGCATAAGGGATTAAGACTTTGCATACATTATATCTTGAATATGAGTGTATTTTGTCATAATGCACTGGCATATTTTTGTAGTTTTAGTCAACCTAATCTCATGAGAAAATGTAAGTATTTTACAAAGAGGCAATTTTGTATGAATTTGTACGATGTGATTAATATGAAAAGGTATGATTTTTAGTTCAATCCCTAACCCCACTTTTAAAACGAACCGCCAGAACTCGTGAAAACAAATGGTTACGAATTGCCATGAGATTATGCTGGTTTTAAATTAGACTAAAACAAGGAAAAACCTGCCAGTGTCAACTATCATTTTGCACATTTGGGTTTACGGAGATTTGGTTTGCTGATGTCTTTAGAGGGCAGGGTTTCGGAGAGGTTGATGACATGGTCGAGGGTTAGCAAGATGGCTAACATTGTTTACGGCAGTTTTAATGTTAGTAATAAGTTTGACTGTTTAGTCTCCCTTTGTAAGAATTATAGTCTTTTTAAAAACAGTGGTAAATTGCTGATAAAGTACTAAACATCAATAATTATTGGCACCACAGGAAAAAGCTGTATATGGTATCCCTATGCCGAGAAGCTACCTAGAGTTAACCCTAAGCCCCAAAGTCAACGAAGTTGATCATCCAAGCACCGCCAATTTCAGCAGTGATGTCCTCCTGGTCCCAGATCTCTCCACATTCCAAATCCTCCCCTGGGCAGACGAGACCGCTCGTCTTATCTGTGACCCCTGCACAATAACAGGAGTACCACTGCGAACATCACCCCGCCTCATAGCCAAACAGATGCTCGGCCAACTCCAGAGCATGGGATTCTCTCTCCACTCATCTTTCACGTACGAGTGCTGTATATTCGGGGCCCCTGAACGGGTGGGACCCAAAGCGGTGTTCTTCCCTGCCACCACACTGTTGAGCAACTACGATCTACCCTTCCTGCAGCAGCTAGTCATGGGGATGTACTACATGGGAGTTGATGTTGAGAGCTTCTCATCTGCAAATGGACCGGGACAGATGGAGATTTGCTTCAAACCCAGGTTTGGAATCGATGCCGCCGACAGCGCTTTCACCTTCCGCACAGGAATCAAAGAGATGGCCAGGAAATATGACTATATCGCCACCTTTTTCACGGATGACAACATCCACAATTCAGGATTACTCTCCCATAGCCTTTGGGATGCCAGTGGCAGAAGAAGCCTCTTCCATTCGGGCAATGGGGAACTTTCGGAGATTGGAAGGAAGTGGCTCTCAGGTCTTCTCCACCACTCAGCTGCTTTGAGCTGCCTTTTGGCTCCAGGGATTGGTTGTCGAAACCAGCTTTCTAAAAGCAAGAAAGATACCAAGAGCCATCTTTACGCCACATGCGGCTGCAACGACAACAGCTGTGCCTTCAATGTGAAGGTTCACGGTGGACGAGAGATGCACATCGATAACAAGCTGGGCTCAGCAATGGCCAACCCTTACGTCGTGGTGGCAGCCACGATAGCGGCGGGACTGGACGGTATTAGGCGTAATCTCAATGCCGAACAGGTTCTGAGCAGAGCTCCAGTTCAGCAGAAACAGTTCCCCATCCCTGTTAAACTGGACGATGCTTTAGAAGCTCTGTCAGAGGACAGTGTGATTTGTGGTGCACTGGGAGAGCCTTTCGTGCAATATTTTATTGCCATGAAGCGTGTGGAGATTGAGACCGAAGAGCTGGATGCCGACAAGAACAAGGGACTTGAATATTTTATTTAACTTTTGAGTTTGGTGAATGATTTTGTGTATTTGAAATAAACAACTTGCATTTAATGACCATCTGAATTGGTATTGAAGACAGGTAATACCTCTCCTGGAAAAAAAGATTTAAAATAAATCATACAACTGACTGGTATCTGCTGCACACTGTCTGACTGATTTCATTGACTAATGGGTTAATGAGGCTGAATAGTCTTAAAGTCAACTTAATTTGTAGATCATTTACATTCACAGTGAAGTGATGAGTAATATATTCCCATGCTTGGAATTTGTGTTCTGCATTTCACTCACAGGGCCGGGTAGGTTAATTTTAAAATGTATTTCACTACAGATTACAAAATACATGCTTTAAAAAGTCATTTGTATCGTATTTCGTTACATTACTCAAGTTTAGTAACTTAATCTAAATACTTTAGAATACTTTGGAATACTAACAAGTGTGGAACAAACACAAAACAGGTCATTGCAAGTTTTTATCTCACAATTCTGACTTTTTCCCTCAGAATTGCGTGATTTAAAGTTGCAATTGCGAGTTATAAAGTCAGAATTATGAGATATAAACTCACAAACTAAATTCACAATTGCAAGAAAAAAAATTAGTATTTCAAGTTTATATCTCCCAATTCTGACTTTTTAACTTGCAATTGTGAGTTTAAATCTTGCAACTCTGATAAAAAGAAGTCAGAATTGTGAAATGCAAACTCACAATTGTGAGCGGAAAAAACAAATTGTGAGAAAGTTGCAGTGACCTTTTTTACAATTATAAAACGACTCACAAACAACTATCACAAAACATGAAAACAGTTGAAAACATGAAACTTAACTCCGCTTTTTCAGACTGTCAGAGAATCAAAAATTGCTGTTTAAGTGACATTAAAATTCAAAGTAATCACTTTGGTAATCTAAAACACTTTTCAGATGTAACTGTAATCTGTAATGAAATAGTTACTCAAATTTTGTATTTTAAATATGTATTTCGTTACTCCCCAACCCAGTTCACTCATACAAGAGCACAAATATAGCAGTGAGTAATAAACACACACCCAGAGCAGTGCACAGCCATTTTTTTCCCGTGGCGCCGAGGTAGTGATTGGGGGTTAGATGCCTTGCTCAAAGACACCTTGGTTGTGACTAATGAGAGTGTAAGAGAGTGCCGTTCATTCACTCCCCCACCTACATTTCCTGCTGGTACTGAGACTCAAATGCGCGACCTTCAGGTTACAAGTTCAACTCTCTAACCATTAGGCCACAACTACGCAAACTTCAGAAGTAATAGTAACTCGTTTTTAGATAATCTACTTGAAGTTTAAACTTGCCAGATCTGTTGAGCACCAGGAATGACAAAACAAGGCAACTTTTAAAGTTGTTAACATAATGCCAGACAGAGATAGAAAAATATTCAAAGCTGAATTAAATGTTGGAATCAAGCACTTTCCTTGGAAATGATTCATGTGAATCTGACTTTATATACCTGGTATCCTTCGCTGCTTTGGATATCCCATAATCCTGAGCATTCCATTTTGTGACAGTTAAGCTAAAAAATAAAGATCACATTAAAGTTTCGGTTGGTGGTCAGTTTGTTTTCAAATGTCAAGTCAAGTCAAGTCATCTTTATTTATATAGCGCTTTTTACAATGCAAATTGTGGCAAAGCAGCTTTACATTAATAAGAAAATGTGTGTTTTTGACCAACATTTTCCACATCTGATGTCATTTCTAGTGAGCAATTACTATTGGAGTGATTAAATATTTGCTTAGTTATCATCAAACCTCTATTTTGCGGTAGATCATTAAACTGTTATGCTGCCTCAGAAATCTGTCTGAAATCGGTTTGGTGATACGCAAACACAAATGCAAAGTCATTGCTTGATAGTACAGCGAGGCAGCAAGTCAGCTGCCTAAGCTTTCAGATGCAGCCTTGGCCCTCCAGGAGCAGAATTGGACACCCCTGGTACAATGTGTATAGTCTGTTCAGCACACACAACTGAATTTTACCTTGATAGTAATCCTGAGCTTAACTAGTCAAACACTAATTCACATATTGCCCGTATTATGTAAAAACCAAATCAAATTAGTGTGTCCTTTAAACAATGACAAATACAACTCAGACTCCTGAAGATCCACTCCAGAGAGGAGACGGCTCATTTTTATTGGCACCAAAAAGCATTTGGAGGGTACAGAATAAAGACAGATAAGACAGCGATGGGCTTTGTGGTGATTTTTGACTGGCCCAACAGCAAACTTCATTATCTTTTGGCTGCGAAAGCGACACATAAAACACATTCTTACTATTGTGGTCTCTATTTCAGAGATGAACTGGTACGTTGGAGTCTAAAGCTGGTTTTAAAGGACCCTTCCTTCAGATATTTTATTACAAGTAACTTTAATCTCGCAATCGTACCAGTGACAGATCCTGATTTGTAGACTACTGCAGCAAACTAAAACAGATCATCTTCAGCTGATGTGAGCTGAAACACTATACATCAACTCTATCAATACTTCAGGTTCTATAAGCCATAGTTTACTAGTTACTTCTTAGTTGGGGTGGGAGATCGCATGGATCTTGGCGGGGTGGGGGATCTCATGGATCTAGGTGGGGTGGGTGATTTAGGAGCTGGACTTGGAGTTGGAGACTTCACAGAGGGAGGTGGAGTAGGGGTGGGGGACTTTACGGAGGGCGTAGGAGTTTGAGGAGTCGGGGTCTTCACGGACTGTGGAGCGGGTGTAGCTGGCTTGGGGGTGGCGGCTGGCTTGGACATCTGTCCCAGTTTGGGCTCAGGGATCTCTTCGCCTTGTTTGTAGACACTTACTGTGATCTCAACAAATTCACCTCCATACTTGTTTCGCACATTGATGCTATACTTTCCAGAATCTTCCACGTAAACACTCTTGATAGTGAGGCTGGAAAACTTGCCGCCCTCGAAGGTTATCTTGTAGCGGTCGTCAGACACAACTTCCTGCTCATTCTTAAACCAGGTGACCTCTGGGCTGGGGTCACCCCATACTGTGCAAGTTAGACTCAAGCTCTGCAGAGGTGAGAGGTCACCAATTATGAGCACATGTACTGAGAATTAGTCCATAAAATATGAACACTTTATGTCAACACTTATTAGAAATGTGTTAAAAAGAACGTTCAAACGTAGTTCTTGTGAATATGGGAAAAGTAAAGGAAATACTACCTTCTTTTCCATAATGGTGACAACATCTGGCAGGCCACCTACCACTCTACCACGGTCTACAGAGGGCAAATAGTTCATTTAACACATCATCTGAACACACACCTAAGCTAATTTAATGAGATTATTGTCATTGTACCAAGCTTTATGCTCCATTATACTGCCTGAGCTCAAGTATGCATGAATACCGAATAAGACCCTTATTAATATGCCATTTGACCGGTTTTCATAAATACTCACTTTTCTCAGCAAAAGCAGCAGCTCTGATGAAAGAAGGAGAGAATATGTCAGTGTGTTTTGAGCTGATTCTTAATAATAGAAAAATATGAGTCTGTTAAGAGAATGTATTAAAGCAATGTCTATTTTCTTACTTGAGCCTCTGGAATTCTGCATAGGCATCAGTGTATGCTGTTAGAGTGGAGGAAACACAATAAGTAACACATTACAGAATCCATGACAAACAATCGTTTCCATGTTAAAGAAAAGAAAAAAATATTTTACAAATATAGTGTAAAACACATGTGCCGATATTGGTTCAAAATGGTTTGTAAAAACTTTTATTCGAATTATAAAATATATATATATAATTATTATATATTTTCTCATGATCAAAACAGTTCTGTATGGATATGATAATAATAATTTTAAAAAATTATAATTTTTTCCCCCCAATTATCATATATTACCCTGCTATTTTCACCGTTACTTTATGCCCCAATCATAGAAAATAAATGTGTATTGAAGTATTAGTATATATATATATTGCATTTTTAACATATTTTAGTAAAAACTGATTTTTTATGTAAAATCCTGAGCCTTTAGCGTTCAGCAGTCCAGTCTCCACTTGCCTTGTCCAGAAAGGTCAAAGGTGCGAGAGTGTGATTTTATCCCATCATGAATCTCAATGGTATAATGACCCTTTTCCTTATCTGTGGGCTCACAGATCTGCATCCAGGCCATCTCAGCTGTGCCTCCAATTCTCATCTTCTCTGAGGAGGAGATCTTACTATCTCTAAAGCCAAAACATCAATACAAAGTCACTCAAATTGGCTATAACCCACTGAAACCAACATTTTCATCTACCACATCATCTAATTTCAGCATCATTTGATTTGTCTGAACAGATGGATGGTCTATTTTCATGTGAGTGTACCTATGAAACCAGCTAGTTTTCATCTCTTCTGTGTAGTACTTCATATAGCATTGCAGTCTGATACCCTCTGGTGTACACTGAAGAACCAACTCAGAGGCAGATGAACCTGTAATGAAACACAATACAACAGCAATACAATATGTAAATAGATTTTAAGTAGAATGTGTTAAACTAATAGTAAAATCTGAAAAATGGAATGAATTTAATGAATTCAGTGACTTCAGGTTACATTTTCATAAAAATTTCCAACATACCAGCAATACTGGCGATGGCATTGATGATATCCTCAAACACTGGCAAAAAAAGAATAAAAATGAATCATCTAACATGACAATTAGTGTTTAAATACAATTTATATGTAATATAATACGCCTATATATATATATATATATATATATATATATACACACACACAACATATCCATATTAAATGTTTGCGGTCTCTTATGTTCACTTAAGGCTGCATATATTTGATCAAAAAAGTAAAATAGTAATACTGTGAAAATTTTTTTTTCAATTTCAATATACAGTATTACAGTAATACTATATATTGATACAGTTTTATTATATACAGTAAAATGTAATTTATTCCTGTGAATGAAATAATAAGCTAATAATAATAATAAGCTGAATTTTCTGCATCACTGACACATGATCCTTCAGAAATCATACTAATATGATGATTTTATGGTCAAGAAACATTTCTTATTATTTTCATCAATGTTGAAAACAGCTGTGCAGCATAATATTTTGTGGAAACTGTGATACATTTTTTCAGCTTTCTTTGATGCATAGAAAAGTATTATAAAAATTGAAATTCAAAAGTACAACATTTATTTGAAATATTTTTTTGTAACATTATACATATATTAATACATATATTTACCATGACTTTTGCTCAATTTAATGCATCCTTGCTGTATAATCCATGTATTAAATGCTTAAAAAATCGTATTGACCCCAAACCTTTAAACAGTAGTGTTTATATATATATATATATATATTTATATTTATAATACCTTTGCCAGAAATGTCATAGACAGAGGTGTCCTTTCCACGGTCATCACCCAATACAGCTTTGTAAATTCCCTGGTCTTTCCTGGAGAACTGTAGGACCGAATATTTAAATTAAAAACAATGTAACTGAACAGTAAGATTTACGACGCTCTAAACTTTTCTAAAACATTAACTGCAATTATGTTCATGCTTTATAAACCCTGATCTCTGGAGCGCTGGTGATCATACCATGGGGATTGGAAGAGAGCAAGATCCAGACATTGGGTTGGGTGGAACGTCGACAGTAATTTCTCCATCTTCTTTAAACCAGGTAAATGTTGTCTCTTTCTTTACATTGGCCAGCTACAGTGTAAAAATATGGCAAGGATAGTGATAAAAGACACTGATATCAATGTTAATCAGTCTTTTAATTGTTGTGTTGCGTTTACCTTGCAGACAAGCATCACTGTGCAGTCATCGGTCACATGGAAAGACAGGTACTCTGAGAAGTGAGGGCCTGAGGGAACCAGAACAATGTAACGGATTAAATAACTGAAAACCGTCTATCCACACAGTAC
This sequence comes from Opsariichthys bidens, assembly GCA_037194245.1. NCBI lineage: Eukaryota > Metazoa > Chordata > Actinopteri > Cypriniformes > Xenocyprididae > Opsariichthys > Opsariichthys bidens. The sequence continues at coordinate 2,012,551 of CM074299.1, forward strand.
AAACAATACTGAGAATATAGAGGTTTGTGGTATTTATGTAGTTTCACAAACCTTGTTTTCTGATGTGCTCTTTTCTCTGGAACTCAGCCTCTTTTAGAGCTACTTTGAAGGCTAAAATTCAAAAATTCAAAGAACCTTTGCTTACAAATGTGTTTTATACTCTTAGAAATCCCACAACTGCTCTGCGACTGGACACTGTTAAGCCCTTACCGTCTCCCACAAGAACCAGTGAGCTTTGGCTTTTGGCCTTGCCATCGTGGATCTGAATGGTGTAAGTGCCTTCATTGGCTTTGGTGAAGTGCTCAATAGTCATCTGGATGACTCCAGTGGAAACATCATGGCTGATTTTGCAACCCTAAACACACAGTAAAATCATTTTAAATGTACTTTTATCAAGGGTTTTAAATGGGACTAAAACAACAACAACAACAATAATAAATAACTGGGTAATTTTGTAAATTATTTGTAAATAATATTATTTATAAACAACAATAACAACAACAACAATAAACAATCAATAGTAATGGGCTGTGGCTAATTTTGTAAATTTGTTAGTAAACAACAAACAATAACTGGGAAATTTTGTTGATTATTTATAAATGTATAAATGTATTAGTTTTATTTTTAAATAATAATAAAAATATAATAATAATAATAATAATAATAATAATAATAGCTGGATAAGTTTGTTAATTTTTTGTGAATGTATCATTATTTGTGAACAACAACAACCACACAAATAATAAAAATAATAATAATAATAGTAATAAATAATAAATAATAATTGGCTGTGGCTATTAAAATTATTAGTAAACAAAAACAACAATAATAACAGGGTAATTTTGTTCATTATTTGTAAATGTATTATTATTTGTAAACAACAACAACCACTCAAATAATAATAATAATAAATAACAATAACTGGCTGTGTGTAATGTATGATTATTTGTAAACAACAACAATAGCCTATTTTTTCCTAAAGTAAAAAAGTAAATGGTTTAAGGGTTTTTGGAAAATGCTGTCATGTGAAATGTTAGGCTGTACCTCAGCACTCGTGATGGCTTTATCATTGACAATGAACCTGTAGTTGACGGAGGAGGACAGCTTCAGAGCCTGGACCCAGAAACGCACATGACCCTTCTCCAGAATCTCATAGTTCAGCTCCGTCTTAAGTGGGACAACTGATGGAGAGAAAAAAAAAACCCTCATTCATTTAAACACCAAATCATTCTTAGATAATGTAGATTCTCATGAAATGCAAAACAAAAACATTCAGAAACAATCCACAGGCACTCACTAGGATGTTTGATGTTGTAGCTCAGATCAAGCATTGTTTTGAGCTCTGTAAAATAAAACTGGTATCATATTCATCGAACTTCAACTTTATGAGTAAATAAAGGAGATATTTACACCTTCATCTCTGACCTTCCTCATTGATAGAGTAACTGGATGAAACTCCATCTGTATCGGTCACTGCGACAGAGTAGATGCCCAGATCCTCCTTCTCAGGGTTCACAAATGTCAGCTTTGAGCTTCACAGAAAACATAGTTGTGTTAATTTACACCCCTTTGATACAGAACTTCAATATGTTTTGATGCTGTAGTAATAAATGTAACAGTCTCATGAAAAATTGGTAAGTATTTTACGAATTTGGTTACAGATTCATACAATCTCATTTACACATTTTTTGTATGATTTGCTCACGCTCCCCTGAGTGTTAGGTTTAGGGATGGACCTTCATACATTTTCATAGAAGTCTGAAGTCATTGTATGAAGTATGAAATTGCCAACTTTTTCAATACTTACAAATTCTCATGAGATTTGCTTGAATAAATGACAAATTTCACACAAATCAGACATACTGTCGCCCAGAGGACGTGATGGAGACCCTGCTTGATTCAGTGATTTCTTTGTAGGACTTTGACCAACTGAACTTAGAGGTTTCAGAAACTTCACAAGCTTCAAAGTTCAGGAAAATGTCTCCGGTCTCTTCATCCACACCACATACAATCTCCTTTGTACCTTAAGAAACAAAATAACAGAAAAAAATAAATGAAATACAAGGAAAGTGAAAGGTGAACCCATTTGCCCTTGGTCCCTCTCTGCTTTCATTGTATGGAAAACAGCAGCTTGGACATCCTGCTACACATCTTTTGAGTTCCACACAAGGAAGAAAAGGGCCTTTCGCACTAGGCAGTTATAAGAACGAGCCACCAGGGCGGTCCATTGAAAACTAAATGTTCCCCTAGTGCCATTTTCCTGGTTGAATTCGCACCGCCAGTAGGAACTCTGAAGTGACGTAAGCCGCCCGCAACGTCATTTAAGTGCGGCATTCAACAACGTCAAAAACTCTGTTGTGTAAAGGTTGAGAAGTGCCTGGACTTCAGTGGCAGTCCATTTATAACTGCTTTCCATGTTCGTGGTATTAGTTTGTGGAGTAAGTACAAGTAAACTGATGTAACGTGGCGGGTTTTGATGTTTCGTATGGAATGCTTCGTTGATGCCAATCAATGTACACTTATGTCACTGGTAGTTCCTATTGAGCTATGCTATGGTAAATTCAAGTCCTCCTGGGAAGTTCAGTCGTGTTCATGCCGGCAGGTGCGTTCACTTTCGTCAGAGTAAGATGGCGGTGTACTTTCTTTTAATTAATTACACAAAATTCAGCGCTGCTACTTCTAGAAAATGAAGAACAAAGAATGTGCATCAGGTGTGTTTTGCTTTTTTATGTTTTTAATTGATTTGTGAAGCCACTGTAAACTTTATTGTTACATTATATTGTTATATTATGATGCTCTCATATTTTAATGCAGGCAATTAGCTTAGTTTGTTGTGAATCCAAAAGCCTGACAATGTCACTGCTAAATACCTATAATGTTGTAGTATTCCACAGTATTTGTCACTGATACACCCCCAAATTAAAAAGATACTTGCTTAAAGAAATTCCTGAGCTTCCGTATTTACGACATTGTTCATGTTCGTTCAACTCATAAATATGATCTTTCTGATACTTGAATGCAGCAATAGTCCCAACTTTGAAAAAGAAGCTAATTTAGTCCCCCGAAAAAGGGAGTTCCTATAACTAAGACTGTTCCCAGTTCCTGCAGTGTAAACATGAAATAAGCCAAAGGTTGACTATGAATACTATGAAAATGTTCCTCTGGTCCCAAAGCCCCTAAATACAGGTTTGGAACAACACCTGTATCCTATATGCTGCATGTTAAAGAATGCTTGTTACCTGCCAGTGCTTTTGCACATACGGGATCGGACACATCTGAGGCTTTTCCAACACCTGTAGCATTCACAGCGCGCACTCTGAACACATATGACGCTCCAGCCTCTAGTCCAGTCACCTACAGATCAATGTATAAACATTTGAATGCTGAATCACATTGATTTATCTATGTTCTTATCTTCTGTGTTGTGCTACTTATTGAATCGAGAGGCCATTTGGATTTTGTAGCAAAATCATTTCTGTTTCATACCTTCAGGTAACAATGCCCTACTGGCTCAGCATTCACGGTGACAAAATCTGATGAGCCCTTCTTAGCCATGTCCACAAAGTATCCAGTGATGGGACCATCTCCGGTGTACACAGGGGCCCTCCACTGCACCAAGATGGAGTTATCACGCACCTCCCAGAAACTGATGTCATATGCTGGGCCTGATGATAAAGAGAAGAATGATCAATTTAGATGGTATTTGGTATAGTGACTCATTTGATTGTGCATTTACACACACATATCATCTGATATATATTGAGTGCTCGAATGAGTGCTGTGTATATAGCATTATTTAACTCAATACACTTTCTCATTCGATAGTGTCAGGGCAGTTACATCCATAATATTGTTGGATATGAACTGACATTAGTATAGAGGAGCAAACGGTGATACTGACCAGGCTCAGCCATTGTCCAGGCTTCACAGGCAAAAGCTTTGCTGGGCTCAGAAGGAAGGCCAACTCCGGCCAAGTTAACAGCCTGAACCTTGAACTCATAGAAAACACCACCGGTCAGATTCTCCACCTGTGAAATACAGACCAATCCGGAAAACACACAACATACATTTAGAGTGCATTTTTTCCATCTGTAAAGATTATTTTCGTATCCAAAGTTCTTATACTCATGTAGAGCGTACCGTGAAGATCCTGTGGACGGCTGGACTCAGGCTAACCTCCTTCCAGTCGACAGATTCTGCCTCGCGCTTGTCCAGGTAGTAAGATTTGATCTTGGAGCCGCCCGTGTGTTTGGGGCGTTTCCAGGCCAGGGTCATGGAGGATCCATTACAGTTCAGCAGGCTGATGCCGTATGGGGCAGAGGGAGTAGCTGATCATGTGTAACACAGGAAAAATCTTTTAGCAAGATGAATAAATCCTGACAATCACATATAGTCTAAGTGACTGAAGCCGTGAAGGAACCATTGTGGATAAAACAATGATCATGTGCAGTGATTAAAATCATTTACTGTGACAGCAGAATCACTTAGATACAGTTATACTGTTAGAGTGATTGGTTATGGTTAGCATTCATAAATTTACAAAGAGCCTAGACTTTTACTGTGCCTATATTGTGCGTGCCTCACATTGCAATGACTTTACTGTATACAGACCAAAAAGAGCTGATTTTATTAGGCTGTTGTGTAAATATCAGGAGTGGATGTGTTAAATTACTTTATAAATGAAATATATAATATACATACCATACTCCACTGCACCCACTGTATAAGACAACACAGGTGTTTATATGTCTACAATTTCAAAACACTTTATTTAAATGTGTCTTATAAATTTTTTTACTTGATACCCACAATATGGTTTCAGGTTTCTAATATATATATATATATATACTTAGAATGATATATACACCTTTAATATTCTACTATATGTCTTCTCTGTTGAAAAGATCTGATATTTTTTTGCATCTGCAACTGAAAATGTTTTTGCATGATGACACATCTACACCAGTAGGTGTCAGCTTAAGCCACAAGACTGCTGTTGTAATATGGCCAGTGAAACAAAAATGATTTAGTGCACCTTTAATATCCTACTTTGATATTCATACTATTTCTATACCTTTAATATTCTACTACTGTCTATTTCCTCTCTAATGTTGACTACATTCGCATATTACTGAACATATAACTGAAAATGTTATGTTTTTGCATGATGACAAATCCACGCCAGCAGGTGTCAGTATAAACCACAAGACCACTGCTGCATAATGGCCAGAGAAAATTATTTAGTGTGTCTTTGAGTCTACAATGAATCCCTTACAGATTATATATATATATATAATCACGATTTTTGGTTAATCTTAACTTTCCATTCTTTTAATTACTGTTTTTATAAAGCCATTACAGAGACATTGCTATAGAAGTCAGTTGCGTACGTACAAAGTGCAGCATCAATGAAGAGGGGAGCAGATTCCTGTGATTCTTCACTCAATCCGTAAGCATTCACAGCTTGCACACGGAACACGTAGGTATCTCCTGGGACCAAACCATGGACCACAAACCTGACAAATGTAAATCCAGATAGACAGACCCAATTTAAACCTACTAAGACTTCGCACATGATTAACATCTAAAACTAAATCTGGACGTTTTTTTGTGTATATTTTACCTGGTGTGTTTGTAAGGTCTGTGGTTACAAGGGAACCAAGTCTTGGAGCCGATCACAGAGGCGTCCACATAGTAACCCATGAGGTTGTTGGTATGTTTTGGGGCCTCCCACTGCACAAAAGCAGACTTTTTGGTGTTTCTGGAAGCAATCACCTGTCCCGGGGCAGATGGGACACCTGCACAAACCAAACACACGATTAAAAAAAAAGAAAACATCATCAAATTCTGCCTCAGATTTATTAGGAGTGGAGGTCTGCCGTGCTGAAAGTGAACATGTTATGGTGGACGGATGTGGAGGAGGAAATAAAACACACAGTAAATGTGAGCCAAACAACAACAAAGTGGAGGATTGAAGATCATAGTCATATTTGAGACTTTCAGCGAGACTTTTTCAAAGCAGAAGGCTGTGGTAGCATAAACATACATACCGATGTTTGGAACGATACCTGCAAAATACAGCATGGATTTAGTTACACAAGCAGCATTTGTTGGACTCTTTGCACTGAACATCTTTCGGACAGCATAGCTAGGCATCCTACAGTTAGACAAGCACAACAGCAGGTCTGTTCAGTTTGACAGCTAGAGCCTTCTTACCATAAGGGTCCACCTTTTGGATGGGTGCCGTGGGCTCTGACGGCTCACTTGAGCCATACTTGTTGACAGTGATTATGCGGAAACGGTAAGATTTCTTGTCCTCCATATTGAAAACAGGGTAACGGGGGGATCGTAGCTGGACCGCAGTGTTGACTCTCTGCCAGATGTCACGGTCACCTACACACTAAGCCGTGAAGAGTCATAGATGACCAATTATGATGAGTGTTTCTTTCCCCTTACAAACCGAGGAATTATGGGATAAAAAATCTATTTACAAAATATGAATGAGCAATCAATGTTTAAGTATAAATTCCACACAATATTACGACAGGATTTTTTTTCTTGACTAATAACTTTTTTAAATGTAGCATTATGTTTATTCTTAAAACTGATTCTTAAAAAAGATTTTACATTATTTACAAATTGACATTATTTATTATTGTTTAATAAACTTTTTACATTATATCAGAAAAAAAATCTTTTTAATGTGATTTTACAGAGTGAAAACAAACCTTCTCAATGAGGTACCACACAGGTGCCCGTCCGCGAGGGCTTGGTGGTGTCCAGCTCAGAACAATGTAAGTTTTGTTTATTTCTGTTGCATGCACATTGGTGGGTGGACCTGGTATTGTAACATACACTAAACAGAAATAAATCAGATGTTTATTCAAACAAAATACTTTTAACATAATCTACTTTACATATACACTCTTATTTGCAGTGTGTTAGTAGCCAGTGTTGGGGGTAGCGCATTACAAGTATGGAATCAGATTACTTTTTCAAATATGTAACACAAGTTACTTTGTTTTCCCATTTATTGACCTCTACTGTACAGGTGTCAATTTGCATTTCCTTCATCTTGAGGTTTATTCAGGAAAGAGCCTTTACATTTGTAAAAAACAAAGAAGCAAGCCCAGCTCAGGTGACAAAATAAGGCAAAAGTAACGTAATGCATTACTTTTCCTTAAAAGTAACTGAGTAATGCAATTAGTTACTTTTTTAGGGATTAACACAATATTGTAACACATTACTTTTAAAAGTAACTTTCTCCAACACTGAACGTAATACTAATGTGTTGAGACAACATGGATTTTTGGCAAAGTAAATTAATAAATAAATGATTAAGACTTGTTTGCTACTATAGAAAAAGAGCTGAAAGGAATATTCATTACTCTCCTCAGAATATTCAGTGAATATTTTGAGTATTTTAAGGGAAAGAAAATAAAGTTAGCCAAAAATTCAGTTTGTCATATCCTGGTAAATTACATTTTTTTGATTGACCACACTGCAGAAACTGAACTTTATTTAATTGGATTAATTTAATTTAGATGGATGAAATTCATTTAACAGATTATTTCACTCATTTATTTGCTGGTTAAATTCAATCTGAGGAACATGTTTTGGGTTAAATGCGGTGATGATGGTAAATCAGCATGGGAAGATTACTTGGTTAGCTGGTTAGCAAGTTCACACTTAATATGTAACATTATCTAAACTGAATTATTATTATTGCCACTATTTATTCATTTCTTTTTTCTTTTTTTTATATAACCTTATATCGTTTGAGAGATTACATGTAATATATTTATTTATTTAAAAAATAATAATCATTTGTCACAACTAGGACTATTTAAAATGAATTAATGAAGCCAAACAGGTGATTCAAATGATGAAGAACTTAAAAGAAACGGTGACCCGATACAGGACACTTTCCCTTATTCATCCATATACTGTAAATGTTAGCCTAAAATCTTGATTTGGATGAAAAGAGTCCATGGATATGTCCTACCTTTCTCTTTATCCATGGTTACAATGTCCTGTTGATATCACATTCATGAGTAATTTTTTAATATAAAGGTATGAGTAATCTTAAAAATGAGATTAAAGGTTCATGTTTACCCCTTATGTTTCAATAATTACTACATGGTATGAATGAATGGAAAAATGAATTATTAAGAATCGTTAAGTTGTAAGATACTTTGACAAATAAAGCATGCAGTTGATTGAATGGATGGCGAGAGATGATATTAATGGCTCAGTGAAATCTGAAATCGAATGTACCTCCTTGTAGGTCCTCCTGTCGAATCGCAATGTCATATTTCCCTTCGATTTTAACCACTGTTTCAATACATACACATAATACTTCATTTTCCCATCAGCTTGGGTGATTCCATTTGAACATATTAGACATATTTTTAAGATCATCACTACAGATGCATTTAAGCTTCTCTGCAATATATGAGTGTGCATAATAGCAACTTACTGAATGCATTGCAAATGTGATACCAATACAATATATATATATATATATTCATATATATATATATATATATATATATATATATATATATATATATAAAAATATATATATTCATATATATATATATATATATATATATATATATATATATATAAATATATAAATATATATATTCAAATACAAAATATTTATATATATAAATATAAATATATATATATATATATATATATATAAAAAAATGCATATATATATAAATTTATATATATATTATGTGTATATATATATATATATATATAAATATACATATACAAAAATATGCATATATATATTTATATTTATATATGCAAAAATATAAAAATACATAAGTGAATCATTGTACAGTGAATTTGGAGCAAAATATTACTAAGCACATATAGTAGGAAGGAAACGTATAACACTAGATCCTGCACACTTACCATGTGATTGAGGTGTCTGAAGGTTGAAGAAACCATTCAAAAACAACTTGTGTGTGTGTGTGGGCTATACTTGTCCTGTTTCAGCACATGATATCTTTATCTGCTGATAGTTTTTAGTCCTACCTTCCACATCACTCTCCACGTCTGCAGCGGTCACTCCAGAAGACATCCTAGAAGGCAGACTGATGCCATCTTTGTTCACAGCCCTCACTCTGAAGTGATAGGAAGCTCCTTCGGTCAGGCCATGGACGGGCAGCTTACACACTTTCACAGGGGAGTCATTGCACTGGACCCAGTCCTTAGTCCCTGACTTGCGTCTGCCAAGGCAACATGCAAATGTACACAAGATATTTTTATGATGCAAAAATATTTTTTAATTTTATTATTAAATCTAAAGAATAACAATGTAAATTATTTTTAATAATTGTTAATTTAAAAAGTATTTTATTTAATTAATAATTAAATATTTTTTTAAATAATAAAAATAATAATTAATTACAAATCAAAATGATTTTTTAATTTTTTATATATATAATTAGATTTTTACAATAATAAATTTAATTTGAATGAATATAAAATAAATTCGTTTTTGTTCAAATAATTTTCAATTACATTATTTAAATTATTTATACCTTAAAATGAAATCTATTTGATTTGTATAATTCTGTTAGGCTGAAGGGGATGTTTACCTGTCCACAAAGTATCCAGTGATGGGAGCCTCATGGGTGGTGTTTGGAGGTTTCCAGGAGACCAGGACGTAATCTGCATTGACATCGGAGGCTGTAACATCCATGGGGGCTCCAGGAGCCCCGGCCACTGTGGGAGTGGCATCTGTGAAACAAACACGTACACATTTATAAAATATCAAGAAAAAAAACCCCTCAAATTATGTGTTACACTAAATGAAATACCTCTATGGAACACCTAAGAGGACATGGAAAAAAATATGAGATGATAGGGAAAATTATTTTTTCAATGCCTTTGCTTTTTCAATGCCTTTGGTCACAAAACGTATGCGTTGTCCCGAAAAGCTTTGCAATCCCTTGAGATTGCAAAAGAATTAAAATATATTTTTTCATTTTATTTCCACCTCCAAAATTTCTCCCGAGAAACTTTGCATTCACTTACAAAACTTTTGCGTTTAGCCACAAAAGGCTGACGGAGGAACACAAACGTTTTGCAAGCAAGCCCAAAATTTATTGGGGGAACATGAACATTTGAAAGCGAATGACAAAACTCTGAAATATATTTTGTCCTCCTTTTCTTCCCAAGAAACTTTGCATTCACTTGCAAAAATTTTGCATTCTCTTTCAAAAGATTCTCGGGGGAACACAAAAGTTTTACGAACAAATTTCTCAAGGGAACATGAAGTTTGTGAGCAAATGTAACAGCTACAATATATCATTTTTCCTTCCATATCATATTATTTCCATCACTAGAACTTGCATTCTCCCAAGTACGGATGCCCCTAAAGGAACATGATGATGGGGAAAAAAAAAATTAGATAAAAGGAAAAATGCTTTTGCGTTCTCTTGCAAATGTTTTGCATTCCCCTGAGAAACCTTGAGTTTGCTTTTAAGTTCTCAGGTGAACGCGAAGGTTTTGCAAGCTAACGCAAAGCTACTTGGGGAAACTCAAAAGCATTGAAATATTTTTTCCTTCCATTTCATATTTTTTTCCATCATCATGTCCCTTTAGGTGCTCCGTATCCATTGCATTTGCTCTAAAACTTAAAACAAAAACAAAAAAAGTTTTTTTTTGAGTGAATGTGAACATTTGTGATCGAATGCAAAAGCATTAAAAACTTATTTTTCCTCCCATCTCATTTTATTTTCATCACTAGAAATTTTGTGTTCTCCCAAGAAACTTTGCTGCTTTTTTTTTTGGCAAAAAGTTTCTCGGGTGAGCGTGAACATTTGTGAGCAAATGCAAAGGCATCAAAATATAATTGTTCCTCTGATCTTATAATTTTCCCTTTAGGTGCTCTGTATACTTCTTAGATATTTTAGGGATGGCTCAATGCATTTATCCCTTTTTTTTTTACCTTTAACAAACAGGTAAGCGCTGTGTTCTGCGGTTCCATCCTTGGTCCAGATGCGGAGGGTGTAAAGACCCTCATCATCCTTGTTCAGGTGAGGAAGGGTGAGCTTGGCGACCCCACCACCAATAGACATCTCAGCCCACCTGGATGGCATTAGCAAAGTATCTACACACGCAAATGCAAAGCGTTAGTATCAATTTAAGCTTTTTCAGCGCTTCCAAACTGAATGAAAATGCAGCATCTCACCATCTCTGTACCACATGGCCTCAGGTGGCAGGTTTGGCAGATCTGGCACCACCACCATGTTGGCCACCAAACTAAGAGACTCTCCTTCGGTACCAAATGTCACTCCAAACGAGTCCAGAAGGGTCACCTCAAGCTTGCTGGGATGAATGCCGCTGAGCAGAGGAACTACAGGAAACACATCAGAAACTGGTACTACCTTTCATATTAAATTTCACATAACAAATGCAAATTACATACTTGTCCAACAGTTATTTGAGCTTTGAGAATGACTCATGGATTCAGTATGTACTTTTTTGTATATTGACTACTCTAGGAGGTGTTTACCACACTGCCTTCTGTTTACAAGCACAAATGAACTCTGGAAAAAAATATGTGACATAGTTTCCATGTGCTATCAAGACTTTGTGCCTGGAACAGAACAGATATTTCAGGCTTATGATCTTCAAGTAAGGTCCTTCAGACCTGGGCGTCAGCCAAACAGAAGCTCCATCTTACCTTGTCCTGGCAAATGGGAGAGCTCCCCTCCCCCTAGTGGCCCTACATGGAAAAACAAGCAAGTTAGATCACTAAAAGACCACTCACCGAAAGAGAAAAGAAAAGAAGAGACACTCACTCCTGACACAGACAGTAGCCTTGGAGGTGGCCTTTCCCTGCGGATTGGTTGCCACGGCACTGTACACTCCAGAATCGGTGACTGCACATCTGCAAAAAACAAACAAACAAAAAACAACACAAATTCATAATGTCAATAAACTGACTGAACACAAGTGTTACAACCAAAAATATATCTGTATGTCTTTCTTTTTGAAGAATGTTGGTATCCAAACAGTTTCTGGTCACCATTGACTATCATTGTATGGACAAAACAAACGCACAAAATTAATAGGTAACACTTTACAATAAGGTTTCATTAGATAGTTAACTACTTTAGTTAAAATGAACTAACATGAACAAACTATGAACAGCTGGATTTTTATTAACTAACATTAATAAAGGTCATTCTCATTGTTAGTTCATGTTAGTTAATACACATTAACTAATGTTAACAAATGAGACATTTTATTAAAAAAAAAAAATCACGAGAGCATGTACATGATGACTTTTAAAATTTTTTTTGGGGTGGGGGGTGGGGGGGGGTGAACGAACCCTAAAGGGACTAGCAACTGAATCAGCAATACCATCAACACACATAAACTCATAAATAGTTCAATTCAATTTTTGTAAAGTGTAAAGTTAGATCATTTACAGGTCAGGCGTGTCATTTCTGTGACTCTATTTTGAACCGAATTGGAAAATAATGACTGTGTTCAAAAAAGTTTCCCTGAACACTGCCATTGGTGAAACAAACAGCCATGCCCCCAACTCACGCCATTGGTTGAGCCGCTGTTGCTATGCAAGGCTGTTCAGATGGTTCACAAACACAGATGTTTCAAAAGTGCAACAGAATTTTTAGAACGTCTTAAATACAAATCTCTGTGCATATTAAACAAGAGAAAGCATTCAAATGGAAAAATTACACACAAAGTGACAACAAAATGTTGGCCAGTTAACAGGGTGGAAAACGTGTTCTCTGTGCTCCTCACACCTCTTTCATGAACCATTTGGTATGAGTGGACAGACTTTTGCATCCAGAACATGATCTCACTTGACAGCAGTGTGTTGCTCTCAGACATGCTGTGCTCTCCTTGAAGGAATAAGAACAGACCACCGAAATGTGACCTTCAGTCCCAGTGAACTATTTTAGAGCCACTCCTTTTCCTTTTCAACGCATAGGGCATGTTTGCCCTAACCAAGGACATTTTCTTATGTATTTGCATTTAGTTTCTGAGAGTTGTATTAAAACATATAACAAACTTTTTTGGGAATGAATGAGTCCATGGTTAGACCAAACAGTGACGGCCTGTGATCTCGGAGAGCTGCTACTGTAATGGCGGCTGTGGGTCTTGACTGGCGTCAGGCGTTCTAGGATCAAATGACGCATAGCTAAGTTGAGCAGAACCAACAGCTGAGACTTCTTCAAGATGAACCTCACTGGGACTAAATAGGAAAGTGTCACTCTTACAAACCCTTCATTCACTTTCCCAGGCTGTTACAAATCGGGGGTGGGGGTGGGGTGTTGCACTCTTCCACACAGTGACAGTGAACAGGGGCTCTAACAAGGTCAATTTCCAACAATGAATAAACACCAGTTCATATGGATTGTAGGCTACATTGAGTCATGTGATAGCTTTGTGAGAGTAAAACAATAAAATTAAATAATCCCTGACAATGTTGTCTCGAAAATCAGCTTCATAGCCATAGTCATTATTTGCACTGTACAAAATGATCCCATAACCGTATACTTTATTAGGTGATGTAATGTTAAAAATCTGCTTTTTAGATTAATCAGATGAATCAGAGTTCTTCCCCTGTCCTGTCTATAAAGCATGGTCTATACTCGTATATAGATGGTGCACAGGTTCATACGCACAAAGACAAACACTAAAATAATCTATAAAAATGAACTAAATATCATAAAATGCAATTCAAAACACGCTAATCTACATATTCTGATTACAAAAATGAGAAAAAACAATAATATAATCATACTAAATGTCATATATACAGGGTTGGGGAGTAACGAAATACAAGTAACTTAGTTACGTATTTAAAATACAAAATTTGAGTGACTGTATTTCATTACAGTTACATTTTAAATGGGTGGTGATCAGATTACAGTTACATCTGAAAAGTGTTTTAGATTACCAAAGTGATTACTTTGAATTTTATTGTCATTTAAACAGCAGATTCTCTGACTCTGACCGTCTGAAAAAGTGGAGTTAAGTTTCATGTTTTCGACTCTTTTCATGTTTTCTGATAGTTGTTTGTGAGTCATTTTATAATTCACTGGTCACTGCAACTTTTTCCTCACAATTTGTTTTTTTCCCCTCACAATTGTGAGTTTGCATTTCACAATTATGACGTATTTTTCTCAGAATTGCGAGATTTAAACTCACAATTGCAAGTAATAAAGTCAGAATTGGGAGATATAAACTTGCAATACTAATTGTTTTTCTTGCAATTGTGAATTTAGTATGTGAGTTTATATCTCATAATTCGGACTTTATAACTCACAACTGCAACATTATATCACGCAATTCTGAAGGAAAAAGTCAGAATTGTGAGATAAAAATTGCAATTATACCTTTTTTGTGTTTGATCCACACTTATTAGCATTCCAAAGTATTCTAAAGTATTCAGATTAAGTTACTAAACTTGAGTAATGTAACGAAATACGTTACAAATGACTTTTTAAAGCATGTATTTTGTAATCTGTAGTGAAATACATTTTAAAAGTAACCCACCCAACCCTGCATATATATAGAGACTACTGGGAATGTATTTGCTTGATTTTTCAACATTTTAGCCATGCTAGCATCGGGGCTAACACAAGGTAAACAAAAAACAAGAAAGGTAACACATGGCCAACACAAGGTAATCAATACCTGTGAATGCAAACCCTAAATTACATGGAAATTCATAGTTTTTACTTGCAAAAACCTGAATTTGACAATTGACAGTAAAAATACATATGAAATTACATGCAGTTATTAACAATTTTTCCCTGTATATGGTAAGTCAATTTACATTTAACCAGCTAACAGGTTTTAAACAGTAGCATTTGTCTTTTTCTGTAAAAATGATAAACATGGCCACCATTCACTTTTATTACATGGAAGAGAGCAGCTTGGACATTCTTCTCAATATCTCATTTTGTGTTCCATGGAAGAAAGAAAATCAAATGGGTTTTGAAAGACAAAGGGGAAGTATATATTGAACCCAAGTTCCCTTGAAACTATAATGTGTTACTAATTCATGCTAATACAGTAACGTGTAAACAAAAATAAACTTGAGTTGCTTATTTAGTTGTTAGCAACTATAGGTTAGTTTGAACTGGAACAAGGAAACTAGAGCTCTAATTGTTAACTGAGGGTGTGTGAGGTCATACCTGCTAATAATCAGACTGTGAACCCCATACTTGTTTTCAATTTTATACTTTCCAGGAGCACTCAAGGGTTCAATGGCAGTGTTATTCCGATACCTGCAGATACAGAGGAATAAAGTTCACTTATGCTTATTTTAACCACATCAGTGAGAGAGCCAAAGAACAGTGACAGTAAACATATAATGGACCTCATTAATGAAGGAAGAGCAGAATAAATGGATCTGAACATTTATATAAGCATTCAAAATGAATTTACAAAATAAAATGTCTCATTGCTTTTTGAGAATATTCACTTAGTAATTCAGTTTAAATCAACAAATGATTACCAAAAACAGATTACATGAAGCTTTTAGTAGACAAAACTGAAATCCAAACCATTTGACAATAGGGTTGGGTTGGCCGGTCACAGTGCAGAACAGCTTGACGGGAGTCTTCTCCCACACAGTGTGAGATCTCAGACTGACCAGGAAGTCCGGTGCTTTGGGAACCTCGGCAGGAACATCCTTCCTCAAAGGCATCATTCCTTTCACCTGTTAAAATACAGGAAGAACTGAGTCAAGAGTAAAGCTTTTGCTTTTTTGACGTTCGTTGTATGGACAACACTGTTAAGAATATCTTATTTTGCGTTCCACAGAAAAAGAAAAAAAAAGTCGTACAGCTTTGGCACGGCAATATGTAACTTTAAACAGATGTTTAACATGATGGTCACCTCTCTGGTAATCTCGATATTTTTCACTTGCTCGTGTGTGGCCACTTTCATTCTGTGCAGCTCCTGCTGCAGGTGAGCCAAATCTCTTCCAAAGTGAGCTGCCATTCTCTGATACTCCTGCATGCCCTCGGGAGCCCTGCACACACACACACAAAATTACATTCCAAACTGCACAGGTTTTGTCTTTAGCGTACAGTGACACTGTCATTTTTTTGTCGTCTGTAAATATGGAAGCGAGCTTCAGGTTTTCTCTTACACTGTCTTTAAATAGCCTTCTGAACTGTTATAGATGCAGGAGTCAATCAAATCTCACCTCTCCCTGAAGGCTGGCACAGTGTAGGCTGGTTCCGCCATAGCCTCGGTGGCCTGGACCTGCTCCTTCTTCACTACCTGAGAGCTTGATTTCCTGCCAAACGCATCAGAACAGCATTTGAGTCGTGTTTGCATTGTGGGGCAGCAGGTGTGAGCAGTTGAGCAGTACTTTTTTTGTACTGTTAGAATTGTACCTATAGTTTTGCAGGAAGGCTCATTGATTTATCATGGTATTATACAGTAAATTGTGGATTTACTATATAGTGGTTAAATGCCAAAAAAGACCAGCCTGATTAGGAAACCACATTTCGGTCTCAAAAACAAACCTAGCTTGTTTAGCATTATCTCTATCACTTTCATAATGTTTATCACATTGTTAATCTGTTGAAGTTGCTCAAGTTTTGTACCAAATTAACTCTTGAAAAAATAGAAGTGCACTTAATTGCATTGAATGCGAACTTGTAGTGCACTTCAAATACGAAAAGTACAGTTTAATTAACACTGTACTTCCAGATAATTTAATATGTATTGAATAAAATTCTTAAAACCTGGGAAGATTTTAAAGCTGTACATTTTGGGAGCTATTCCTCTTTTCTTTTTGAAGATGTGATTTTAACAGAGCTTTAAGGATCCATTCATTTGAAACTAAGTGTACTTAAGTTTAAGTGTACTTAATGTTAGTACACTTACATGACTTTTAAAAAGGGCATTTTGTAATAATGTCAAGTTATTTCAAATAATTCTAAGAATATGCTAACAAATTTAAAGTACATTTTACTTCTTAAAGCACAACAATTTTGATGTGTTGACAAACAGTCAAAGTACTTGATTAAAATTGTAACTGTATAGATATTAGATTTAATGTTACAAATACGTGCAATTACAGATATATTTAAATACATGACAGTCGAAATGACATTAAAGTATAATTTACCATAAATGCTTGTCAGTGTATTTGGCAGCACACTTAATAACCATATTTTAAAGACAAAAACAAGTTATGAAATGGCAAATAAAGTGGAAGTCACTTTGAAGTTCAGCTAATTGCAAATTACACATTTAAACTATAAGACATTTTCATTTCATTTCAATTAACATGCAATTAAGTGTCCAAAACACTTACATTCAGTTTGCATGTTCTTTTCCATTATAAACTCTCTTCTTAAAAGAGTAATAAGTTCATGTGAACAGATGCAAACAGGAAAAGCTAAACAAATGCAGCATGTTTCATTCAACGGCACCAGCAAAGCTTTAGAAATGGCTTTGATTGCGTCTTCAACACAATATGATTAAAATTGTAATTAAATGGTAATTAATCTGCTCTTCTGAGTACGCTGTCTGGATCCATACACCAAATTCTGGCAAAATCTCTAACATTGATTTTTGAGGGCCAAATTAAGCTGATTTATTCATGCTTGTTAAGCCAAAGGCAACAGCGCCCACACTGAAACAAATCTGAATTACTCTTCACCCGAAATGTGAGCTAAGAAGCTTGAGCGCCATGCTTCATATCACATTCTCCTACTGTACTGTGAAGCAACATTTTCCTTTCTCACAACTGATGCATGATGTAACCTTTAATGTGTTTACAGCTGATCTTTACGCTTTAGGTAACTATAGGCTCAAATCAGCCACCTACGTGTCCAATCAAGTCACTTGACCTTTAGGCGTCTTATGAGGATGAAGCAACAAAGAGATCGGTATTAGCATAAGCGAAGGCTGCGGTGCGTTCTTCTGGCCTGCTGAAGCCACACCAAGGCTATCCATGTGCTCGGCCAATCAAACTTGAGCTGAACCACATCCATCCCATACCTTGAGTGATGGACAACATGTTTTGAGCTTTGATGTTGCGTTTGCTCCTGCCGATAAAGTGTTATGGCCCTCGCAGGCATGTCTGGAACACTCTGAAAAAGACCTTATGACCACACCAAGACTCATTGTGCAATCTAAATCATCTTTAAAAGGCTTTGTGCTGGACAAAATGTACAGTTAAGAATGTTGAATATGACTATGGCACAGATCTAGCCTTACTGTTCTTGCAATTTCATATCGGGTACTATTGTTAACTCACATTATAATCATATTCACTCTTAAAAATAAAGGTTCTTCATTGGCATCAATGGTTCCGGGAAGAACTTTTAACATCTATGGGACCTTTTCATTTGAACGAAAGGATCTCTACAGTGAAAAAAAGTTCTTTAGATAATTATGATGTTCTTCACTTTAACAAAAATGGTTCTTTTAAAAAGTTCACTGAATTTGGAATGTTTTGGAACTTTTAAAATGATTTGATATTTCAAATTATTCTGATCTACATTATATAAATCTATAAAAGAAATCCCCTTATAAACATAACCCTTGATAAAGACCCAAACTAAATATTGCCTGCCCGTAATAAATCAGTATAGAAACTGTATATCAAATACTGTTTATTCCCATGTTTTTTTTTTTTTAACTTTAGCAACTAGTTTTTGTAAACTAGCACCAAAACTGCCTCTACTCACATTCCAGCCCATCAGCAACACCCATGAGCTCAAGTGCATTGCATTACAGGCAGAAAGTGAAAAGCTGACCCAAGAATAACTGGCATAACTTATGGACACAAACGCACTCATCTCGGAATCCAAATGGGAGCAAACAAATTTGGGCAAAACCCCTTAGATGTGACCTTTGACCTGCACATAATATGACAGGCTGCTATGATGGTAAGTTCTCATGTACAAATCAATAAACAAATTAAAGGATTCGTGCATATTTCTGCATTACATGAACTCTTCAAAATTAGAGCTCAACCTGTGAGAAAGTAATACCATTTTTTCCCCTCACTAAAAGGGATATTACAAAACAGAAGAATAAGAAGCGACCGCAGACATTTGGTAGTAATCTGAAGTTCAGAATCATGTCAGCTCTGGGCACACACAGTTCCCCAGTATTCAATTATATCGTATAACAATTTTCAATTGAAATCGTGTATGTGAAATACACCCAATACGATCATCTGGGCAGCATAGGTGTCCCGATACATATCTGTTGACAGATTAATAAAATAAAGCTGCACTTACCCCAAGAGAAAAGAAGAGCTTTGAGTGTTGGAAGAGCAGCCTGAGAGCAGTTGGAAAGTTCCTGCTGATGGAACAAAAATAATGCGCTCACTTAGGGAATGCCTTCACTCAGCCACCCCATGTAAGGATACTCTTAAGACTATATATAGCATTTACCTCAATTTTCAGACCATTTTACCGACTGAAAGAGGACAAGACAACAGATTTAGTTTAACGGGGGAATTTGTTTCTATTTAATTTTCTGATTCCATTTGAGACATTCAAATAGGGTAAGATAGGATTTTACCTGGGTTCCCAAACTCAGAGGGATCAGCACTGGGACGTTGTTGCCATGTATAGGTCCTCACTAACTTCTAAAGGAGAGAAGCACACTCATGGCAACTTTGGACTGAAGTATTGTTCAAATTGAGACCAGTGTGTCTTTCAGCCCTCTGCACAATTTTGAAAGATGCTTCGGTTTATAAGTATTCAAAAAGCTTGGGATGATTTTAAGACAAATAATTTCTTAAAATGCATCTTCGAAAAGAAGCGACTTCCAAAATGATGCTTAAGTCGGCATGCTGAGAGCCCTTTTTAGGGGTTTAATCTACCCTCCCTACCATGAGCTACAGTGGCCAACATCTATTTTTAACAGGAGATAAAACAGAGACTGTAAGTGACACCCTGCAGTTACAGTACTGCTATATAAGACATTAACTAATTAATGGTGTCTGTCACACCTCTGTAGACGTAGAGTAAGACCAGAAAAAAAAAAATCAGAATCATAAATATACACTGATGAGCCAAAATATTATGACCAGACACCATTGATTAGATGATAAGCAGACGATTAGTTCACGTTATTCACATGTTGGATGCAGGGGAAATGGGCAGGAATAAAGATCTGAGTGACTTTGACAAGGGCCAAATTGTCATGGTCAGAGTATCTCTGAAACTGCAAGCTTTGTGGGTTGCTCCTGTTTTTTACCAACATTTGTTCGAGGAGGAGGCCAAGGCCCAAGGCTCATCGATGTATGAGGGCAATGAAGGCTATCCCATCTGGTCTGGAGCCGAGCCAAGACAAGGTCACAAAGATTTTAATGAAGGTAATGGGATGAACGTGTCACAACACAGCGCATCATACTCTTCTGCGTAGCGAAAGAACAATCCCTACCCACCCATCTACATTATGCTTTTTCCATACACTATACAATGAAATTTACTTGCATTATATAACATACAGTTTAGCATACGAAATGACATACTAGCACCTTTAATACATGTGTAATCTGACCGGTGTGAATGGCTTGTGCATCAAAGCTACAATATGTAACTGTTTTTTTGCCGCTAAAAGTCACCTATTCAAAACAACGGTGTAGCTTGACGACGCCGAGTTTGAGCGCGGAATCTTGGGAGATGTCGTCTTCACCTCACAGTGGGTGGAAAAGAATCAGGATGGGACTCGGGCAGAAATCATGTTCATGATTGCGATTACTAACGTTAATGTAGTCTGAAGCAGAGCAGGTCCGAGAGTTGTGGGAGCTGAACGAGGCCGCCGGAGTGATTGCTAATGAGAAACGAACGCGACACACGGCTCGCGTGGACATTTATGATGCCACAGTCGCCGGTGCCACTTCTTCCGGTGAAGCGTATGAGGAAACACAGCGCTGTTTATCATATTAGATCCATTTCTGTGTGTTGAAAATGATGTTACTCTGTGCGTTCACACATGTTGCACGCTGCAGTAAACTAGATCGATTTTATTTTTATTATTTATATTAATAAATGCTGGGCTTGTGTTTATAAATGGCATGCAATTCATTTTAAAACGTACCGTAAGAAGGAGAAAATGCTTTACTAAAAATAAAGCTGCATCTGATTACCTCTGTTGGACGGTAAAAGCATGGTGAGTTACTCTCAGAAAATCAAGAAAACTAGATTTAAACAATAAGACTAAACGTGTTGAGCAATATTAGAATAATTCATTTTCTGTCTATAAATGTAAAAGATGTTCCCTTGTCTAATAATACATATAATATATTAAAGCGTCTTTGGTGTCCAGGGTTTCAACAAAATAAAACCAGAAAACGAGGGTAACGCGAATGTGACACCATTGACAGATGATTCCAGTCTTGTATCCTTGGTTAAAATCGCTACTTTCTCACGATTTACTGTGCCGAAACATTTGGGATATTATATAAGTTCTCAACGAAACAAAATTAATAACACTGGCCTCATGGTTTTTGGCTATTTTACTGCAAAAATCTTATGCCTCATTGGCAGCTTGGATAAATAGTAAAGTAGCATGTGGATACTAATGAAAACTGCAACTATAAATTAAACAATAAAATAGATGATAAAATAAACTATAAATTTAATACTGTGACCAAAAATGTTTCTTTTCATATTCACCAACAAAGAACATACAGTATTAGAAGACAAACATTGTTTTATTGAGCATCTTCTGCAGTGGTCAAAACAGAGGAAAGGTGATATGTAAATCAAATCAAAGACAAAAAATCAAAAAAGATTTTCTTTAAAAATATTTTTACAAAAGCAGCGTTGTCTTTAGTGAACATTTTTGGGTTTGTAATATATTACCATCAATTTTCAAATAATCTTTGGTGTAGTTTGGGGGGAACCCCCCCCCCCCCCCAAACAAACAATCAACAGCGACAACAAAAGTATAATAAAATATTTACAAAGCATGTACTAAATCCTTCATTAATCCTTCATTAAAGTTAGATTCAAACAGCTCATTAAAGTGCATCAGATTTCAGTAGTTTGAGTGAATTAAGCATACGAGTGCATAGATATAATCTCTGACTGTCATTTTATCATTAGCGTCTTGTGCTGCTCTAAGTGCACTGCGTTTACCGCTTTTCCATAAGCTGTTTTACAGAACCTGGATATTACTGTAATGAAAGCAAACTAATCTATAATGTCAGGAGAAGTACATGATACATCACAGGGAAATAAAACTGTGGAAAAACACCATAATTGCAAGTTTGAAAGCAATCTTCTATTGAATGATAACTAATAAATCCATGAACATTTCAAAGAGTGGCATTGAGAAATGAAAAAAGAAAAACGATAATTGAATTCAAACGAATGAAACAAAGTTTTGGGATCCTTGACGCTCTGTTAAAATCACATCTTCAAAAATGAAAAAAATGTACAATCTTAAAATCTTCCCAGCTCTAAAAGCATAAGTTAATATTCAGTGCAGTTCAAGAGGAGTGAAAAACCCTGATTTAAAAATGCAATTTCAAGAAAAGCCAAAGTAACACAATCAAATGTTTATAGTGCAGTCAGTCCCAGCAGTCCTCCCATTAAAATATACACAAGCATTTTAATTTAAACATTAAAACCTCCAAACATTATCACTCCTATTTTCATCTACACAAACCGTCCCATGCTGTTTGAATAATGGGTGAATAATAATAATAAATAACCTTAGTTTGAATCACTGAAACTGGTGTTTTCTGTTGATGCCATAGAGGAGTGTTTGTGGTAAAGGCACATCATAGCTAGCATTTCATTTGACATCATTCAGTTGAGGCGTCATTCTGCATCATTGATCATACTCGTACTGTCCGCGTCATCAAAGTTGCGCTGGTAGCGTACAGTCGAATGGAAGCGATGCTTGTTTTTCTGGTATAAGATGAAGCAGACAGCAGCAACGGTGCAGAGGAAGACAATGATGAAGAGGATCAAAGCCACAGGGCTACCTGGATCTGCACATGCAAAACACAACATTTTATGCCATAATGTTTCTTGGTTTTAAATTGGCAATGCCACTGAAAACGAAAGTAACACATTTTAGTAAAAAAAACGGCATAATTGTGAACCCCTAAACTAATACGTACTATATAGATATACATACATATGCACTGTATTTTAAAAAAATGTACAAAATATAATATATTAATAATACAATTAAACAATTAATGAATATATATACACATATATACAGGGCTTGACATTAACACCGGCCAACCTGCCAAATTTGGGTGGATTTCAGCAGTGGCGTGTAACAAAGTCACTCCTACTAGCCACTTTGGCGGGTTGAATTTTATATATAATATTTTTTTTTCCAATCATCTCTATTAATATAATGTAATACTAATTCATTACATTTATATAGCGCTTTTCTGGGTAAAAGATCTATAAATGTAGTAGCAAAAGATCTCTTTCGTCTCTCTGACAGCGAGTTGACACAAACCTGCCTCCCCTCACTCACTAGTTTCATTTGCTCTGGATGAATTTTCTTGCTGTTGCAGGGCTTGAATTTCAGCATGGGATTGCACATATTGCGCATGATTTTACTCATTCTCACAGATTTTGTGCTCAAACCCAAAGGGCATTGAAAGCCATTCATTTTACTGGATTTTGGAACTGCCAAAAGTCACACCTAAAGAACAAAACTCAAGAGTCTGACTGTAGTTTCATATTATTGAACAATTTAATGATTCAAATGTGAAAAAAAAAATGAAATTTTTTTTTTATAAATTTTGAATGTAAACAAAATTTAAAAAAAAAATGAATTTTTGTATTTTTTATTTGTGTGTGTGTGTGTGTGTGTGTGCGCGCATTAGGTCTCACCCCTTTATATCTTTTTTTTTCTTGTATTTGTGGCTTATTTTATTTGAAAAATCATATTTTCCAAATTTATATACAATTGCATTGTGTGGCAGTCATGTGTGTGTGCGTGTGTGTGCGTGTGTGTGTGTGTGTGTGTGTGTGTGAGCATGTGTTTTCCACATTGCATTCATGCTCAAGTACCAGGCCTTAAGTTCTGTGAGAAAATTTTCAGATTTGGGTTGCATTTATTGTTTGTTTTTTTGGAAAAATGAAAAAAAACAAAAAATTTTTTGCATTTCCCATTCATTTTCAATTGGGGTCATATTGACCCCAAAGGTCCTGAGTGTGACTTTTTTTTTTACATACCTTTAGAACAACCGAATCAAGCCCAGCTTTTCAGTGCATGTATAGATAGATAATGTAGGAAAATTCACAAAATTTCATTCCTCTAAGATGAAGGGAACCATTTTTTTTTAACGAATGAAACGTCAATCGGGGTCATATTGACCCCAAGGACCTACTAGGGTTAAGGGACCATTAACAGTTGAGAAAGAAAACGCATGTGTAGTAGTATAATGGATCTGTGTTTCAGGTCTTAAAGTGACAGCAGCCTAATATACTTGCTGCAAAATTATGAGATAATATTAAAAATATCTATATGGCATGATAATGATGTCAAAATTGTCGCCAGTGAAAATAGTGTGTTGTGACTGGTGAGTAAAAATGCTAATGTCAAGCCCTGTAAATATATATATTTAAATATGTTTATTTCCATATTATTTTAACTTTATTGCATATATGTATTCTATATTTATTGCATTTATTGATTATATGTATATTATGAGCCATTTTCAAGATGATACATTTTGATGACTCACGGGCAGGTGCTTTGCAGACGATTCGGCTGCGGCTGTCAGAGCAGCTGGCTTGGGTCCAGATGCCGTTGCTGGAGACCATGACTGCGCAGATCTGCGAAGTCTCCTGTAATTGCGGCCCTGATTTTGCATCCCAGCTAGAGAATTCCAGTTCACTGCCGTCCTGCCAACCTGTGGGCATACCTTAGGAGAAAGCAAAGATTCATAGAGCTGAAATAAGTCTTCAAAAGTTATTTCTTCTCATTTGGAAACATTTCTATTTTTACACTGCGTGATTTAATGATTCATGCTGCAATATAGAACTCTTCGAGTCTTAAAGTTCCCCTGTGGTGAAAACCAAGTTTTTAACGTTGTTTATAGGGCCATGTGACGTTTTTAATATGCTGTTAGACAAACTATGTACAAATTCATCAGTCAACACCATTGCTGAGTATTTTCTCTTTGAAACTGCAGTGAAAATAGACAGTCTCAAACCCACGGTTTGAGATCGCTGGTGTCTGAGACGTCACAAACTACCTCGTAACCAATCACGTCAACGTGCCAGGGGGCTTTATCATATCATTAACTATGACCTCTCTAAAGCAGGGGAGTCTCAAGAGAAACCAGGTTATCCCGGTATATTTTGCTGATATGAAAAATTGCGTAGATTTAGCAAAATAACGGGTGTATCATGTACATTACGATCGTGTGATGAATTATATGCCTTTCTCCACCGGCGGTCTAAGTTGTTCAAAACATTTGTAAGGATACTGATTTTTAGAAGGCAGCTGTCAGTCATGGTTTGTGTAACATTAGCAACACATTCTTAGCGGTTTGAGAACATAGTCAAGCAAAAGGCTAAACATAATAATTACTGTTATGTCTCCAATGTTGTAAAAAGTGTTGTACTGCAGTTGACCGAGTGGATCTCTGAGCTCGTGCAAGTGAGTGGAGGCGGGGCTAATTAGCATATTCATGAGTCCGCATATAATAAATCAAGAGAGGGTGTAGTGTTACATTCAAGCTATTTTTTTTCACATTTAAATGTCATTTTGCTGATCAAAGATGAGTTTTAAGGGATAAAATAATTGACAATAGGGGGACTTTAAATAATGACATGGAGAACTTGAATGTAAATCAATCATTTTACCTTTGTCAATGTTGAGTGCCAGCCACACTCGGCTGGTGATGGAAGGGTTCTTAATCATATAGCTGGAGACAAAATCATTCTCTTCTTTACTCTTGATGGTTAACAGATTGGACGAAGATTCTGCCAGTTATATGGGAGAAATACAAGATGTTGTTAGACACTTTCAGGTTGATTGCGGATGGTTTGTGCAGTTTTTAGTGATTACATTGAGATCTGAATTTGAGAAACTGGGGTAAATACACAGTAAAAACCCCAGAGTTAAATCAACTCTGCTCAGACAACATTTGGTCCCTCTCTAAATAGTGTTAAAGTCACACTCTTCAGAGATTGAATGCCTTTTATCTTCAGTTGATTTCATCTCAGACTGTGGCTGAAGTCAGTTGTTGTTCTTGTGTTTCTCTATTCTTTAGTGATTCTGCTTGTTAACAGCAGGTGTTCATCATTCATCATTAATGTTCAATCATCGCTTAATTATCTCATTAACTTTAACTCTGCTTCAGTGTTACTTTAACACTATTTAGAGCAGGACCAAATGTTATCTGAGCAGAGTTGATTTAACTCTGGGGTTTTTACTGTGTAATAGTAACCGTGCAAAATGCCACTGAAAGCTAGTTTCAGTCTCAGACAGCAGGCCCATGGATTACCCAGTCTGTTTGTTTACTCACCAGCTGAAGCTTATTGCACGGAAAAATGGCAAGAACTGGCTGAAATTGCCAATTTTTAGGGCACACAATTTTGTCTGCCAGTGGATGAAACCTTGGCATAATTATTTGAGTGTTTTTTTTTTCTTATTGGTCTATTATAGTGGTAACAAATTTCAGATACACCCCTAAATATCATGTAAAACAAAACAAACTGTGG
This sequence comes from Opsariichthys bidens, assembly GCA_037194245.1. Classification (NCBI taxonomy): domain Eukaryota; kingdom Metazoa; phylum Chordata; class Actinopteri; order Cypriniformes; family Xenocyprididae; genus Opsariichthys; species Opsariichthys bidens. The sequence continues at coordinate 2,039,265 of CM074299.1, forward strand.
TCATTCGCTGGCGGGTTGTCGCTTCCAGTCAAACTTAGCCTGAAAAGGCTGCAAATTTGATGTGAAAGCTGCTAAAAACACAGCAATAAGTACACTCACCCAGATTCTGACACACGTTCTTGGCACTCTCCATGGTAAAGACAGTGTAGTTGTACGTGTTGAAAGCATAACAGTGATTTTTAAACAGGACCCAAGAGATCTGACCATCACTCTTAGGACAACTGCTACTGGGCTGAGGAGAGAGAAGTGCACTAGTTTCTGAAAAAAAAAATGAGAGAGAAGCCAGTTTCAAACTGATCTTTTTTTCAGAACAACAGCTGTGTTTGTGTTGTGTTATTGAATGCTTGTCTTACTCTCACTGATGTGGTTGTAGCAGATGGCCCCTTCTAGGGCTGCATGGCAGTTAACAGACGACCAGGTGCCTTTGGAGTCAACAAATACACACTTTTCCTCAGAATCTTTGCCGTCATCCACAAATCCATCTGGTTTGTATTTGACCGGGGTCCCATCTGACCACTCATAGGGCCATCCGCTTACCTAGAGAAAGAGACAAATAAATTTATATTGGTAACAATTGAGAGCAAAATATTAAGTTTACAGTTATTAATTGCTGTGAATTGTTACTATAATCACAAAAATTGTGTACATCTTGTTTGGAGAGGCCAATCCACAGTGAAAAGCCGTCCCTTTTGGCGATCAGCGCCATGTTGTCATTGGTCGTTTTGTCACTAATGCTGGCGAGATGGCCTCCATTGCTTCCACACTCTTGCAGTGCCTGATACCAGTCCATTTTCCTGGCCGCTCGACGGTAACTAATGCCTTCCGGAGTATGAACATCAACCACACCCTTCATGAATTCATCTTTGGGATCTGTAAAATATATTTTTGTAAGTTGACAAATAACATGCAACATCAAGATTTTTTTTTTTTTTTTTTTTAATAATCCATTTACTTTTTGCCATTCACTAAAGGATAAAATGGTATTTGGTTGTTTTGACAATCACAGTTTTCTTTCCCTTTTTCTGTACATATTAAATGTGTAGATCAAAATGAAAAGTTTGTTTTGCCCATACTTAGTACTACAAACCCTCCAAAGCTACAAAAATGAATTATGATTTTATGAGGTCTTCAAATAATTCTGCAGTGTGACATACACTTTATAATAAATACATTGAAGTATTTGGCTCTCTATTACAAGTAGTTTTTTTTTTTTTTAATGAGGTCATAAAAAGCCATGCATATTAATGATAAAAATAGATACAAATATTTCATTATTAATTGTTGAATTATAGATTAATTAATTCTGTGCCATGTCAATAGCTCATTTTGTAGTTTAAGGCTAAATAATAAAAAAAATATTCTCATATAAGTAAAAATATACTTGTATATAAAGGGTCAAACGAGCTGAAAACTCATTTGGTGTTGTTTTACCTTTTTCAATCTTGCACACCACAATACTTCGCTGTTTGAAGACATTGAAACGATTTTGGTTTGTTATTGTTTCCCATTCTCCAATCACGTTGAGGCCAGCCATGAATGACCCTGTGATGTTTGGTCTTTCACCATATTTCCAATTGGAGAACTGCACATTGGTGCCATCAAGCCATTTCAGCTGCTCATCTAAAACAAAGACATCATACAGGCCAAAAATTAACAGCAAAATGTTTTGTATACTTTCTTACTCAATCCATCTTTCCCCATAAAGGCTGGCATGACTTTTTGGACAGATTTTTGCCACAGTTAACAGTTTGGAGGAGTCAATGCTAGTCGGCAATGGTCAGAGCCAATCTGCAGATTTTGGGAAGTTGGAGTTGAAAGACTTCTTAGAAAATTGTGCAGTGTATGATGGGCAGAAACCCATTCGATTCGGACTATGATTCCATCAAGTTGGAGGAGATGAAACAGGTTTGATATTTGGAGCCAAATTTAGAACATATTATTTTCAATTGTCATGCGTTTCCTAGCAAAAAGGTACACGTTTCTGCAGGAGTTTGGAATTACTTGAAAGTCTGGTAGTGTGTAATGCTCCGTTTTCTCTAACCATTTACAAAGTCTGCAATTGTGTCATGTGTAGTGTTTTAAAATCAGTTCAGATTTTACAAGTTGTATAGTGTATAAAAATTGTGAATATGTAGCCAGATAATTGTCTATTTAAGATAACACAACTGACAAGACTGCCCTAGAGAAAATATACTAAATACTAAAATGTATTTGAACTGCATTAATTTCATGCCAAGTGTACTACAAATACATTTACTTATTATGTACTTAATGAAAATACTTTGCAAATTGTACTTTTGGTATACTAAAAGTCTGCTAAATTGGAACTAATTTTGTACTTAATGCACTTTAATTGTGTGGAAGTATTGCTGAGGTCCAACTAAAGACTTACTTAAGTGTATTTGATACTTTGGGAACATTTTTGAAAATCTTGCATTTAAAGATCATAGTATCCTTATCAATAGTAACATAAAAACACATTTTAAATGTTAAAAAAAATATGTTAATAGATTTAAACTATTCTTAGTATGAAATAAACATTTTAAATATATTACTTTTTTACTAGGGTGATCATCTTACCTGTCTTGTTCATTCCCAGCCACACAAACTCCACCAAGCTTTTGAATGGCTGCAACTGCTGCATGATGAAATCATTCTCTGCCTCATCACGAATGGTTAGGATTTCTCCATACCCGGCTAAAACATAGAGGCAAGATTACCATGAAACATCGCGAAATTTAGATAGGACAGGTAACGCTCCTTAGAAATCATTAAACATTGGTATTTGTGTTTATAGTCATTTTACAACAGCTTTGACCACAGCTGATTAAAGTTGCTGTTTCAGCATACCATAAAACTTTGAAAACACAGAAGAAAAGGAAACACGAACAAGATGTTTTGCAGAATAGTACATCTAGCATTTTAAGTCCCCAATTTGATTAGGAGCCATCCGTACCGAGAGTCTTGCAGATCTGCTGCTGACTGATGTCGTTGTTGCCCCACCTGGAGGACCGCAGCAGTAGCGTGTAGCAGTTCTTCTTAAAGCGGATCCAGTTCTGTCCATTGCTTTTGTGGGGACATGTGACCGAATCCACTTCAGGAGTGACAGTCTTATCTGTTATGACAAAATGCATTTAAAGCAAAGCATATGAAAAGCAGTTGAATATCATTAGGAAAGGTTACAAAGACAGGAGTTAGCATTTATGAATTGAATTATCTTTGGAAGAAATGATCCTCACTGTGTGGGACGTGGCAGATCACTCCTGAAAGCTCTTCTTCACATTCGGTGGCCTTCCAGAAACCATCAGTGTCCAGATACACACAGGCCCCTTTGGTGGTTTCAGGAGACCAGCGGTTGAACTCAGTGTGACTGTGGTCTGTCCAGCGGTAGTGCTCCCCTTCCTTAATTTAAAAAAATATATATTAATCAAGGACGTTCATGACATTGAACTGTTTCGGTATGTAATACACTACCGTTAAAAAGTTTGGAGTCTCTTCACATCCTGCAATCACTAAGTTAAGTGGTCTATATGTACTTCTATGTATCGTTTGTGGAAGGAGTAGAACCATAAAACGTTCGTGCAATCATTGCCTTCGGACCGATACGATGTATTTTTATACCTCAGTCATCACACGTCATCAGTGAGTGTCATGCTATGCAGAGTCATGGAAGAGTATGCGTCATCTTATATCAGCAAATGTATTGAGGAAACCCTGGTTAAACAGAGAGGTGCAGCATCTCTTGAAATAGCGGGATATAGGCTTTAGATCAGGAGACATGGGGCACTGAGAACTGAGAGGCGTACACTACAGAAAGCATTAATCCCCGGAAAGCAGCAGGACCAGATAATATCCCGGGATGGGTTCTAAAGTACCGTACGCTTGTTGTGTGTTCCCAGGGGCAGGGTTTATGTCAATTTTAGGGAGGCTTGTTTTTTTGTAGTCCTTAAAAAGCAATTTATGTATAAAAAAAATATCTCCCTTTGCGTTGAACTTTGAGCATCCTAACCTTGCAGACGTTGTTTATGCTAAAACAGCAACATTACACACTAACTAAAGTTAAAAAAGTCATAATCAAGGACTTCTATAAATGTACACAGTAATAAAAAACATTTTCTCCAAATGATTTCGAAAGGATCATGTAACTAAAGAAAATGATGTAACTGTTGAAAATTCAGCTTTGCCATCACAGGAATAAATGACATTTTCAAATATCCGAAAATAGAAAACAGTTATTTTAAATTTTAAGAATATTTCACAATATTAAAGGTGCACCATGTGGTTTTTTTGTCCACTAGGGGTCGCTAAACAATTCAAAACAATAAAAAGGCGTAGATTGATGAAGCAGTGAATATGGAATCATGGAACTTGTCGTCATGCCGATAGATCTAATAATATTCATGGGGAAATAATGTTTATGGATGGCTGAGAATCATGGACGCTATCACCAATGAGAGACACACGCCAGTCCCGGGAATATACAGAAACGAGGACATTTCATTCTACTGAAATTTCTGCTGAAATACAACTCAGTTTATTTGACGTATTAAAACTGTGAGGTAACGCCCTCTCGGAAACGCCACACCGATATTGATCCTTATGTCCCAAAGTTTGCTTGCCATGGTCCATAATGTTTGGACCGCAGCGCGCCGCTAGCCATTACGCAGCTGTCAGTGTCTGTTGCCATGGTTACTGTGCAGCACAAGGAAACCAGGGATCACGCAGATATTACGTCATTGACAGACGCAAGTGACAAGAGAGGGACGGGGCCCTATTTAAAATTGTGATTTTCTCTGAATTTACAAATTCTCGGAAACATTTAGGATAATGTAAATACACAGCTGATCGAAATATATAGCACTGTGCAAGTGGTTTTTGGATATTTTAATATAAAAATTTTACATATTGTACCTTTAACGTTTACTGAATTTCCGATCAAATAAATGCTGCGTTGACGAGCAGAAGAGACTTCTTTCAAATTCATTAAAAAATCTTACCGACCCCAAACTTTTGAACAGTTGTGTATGTCAGTGATTTAGATAGCAAGTGTGATTTTCACTCACGTCTTCGCTAAAGAGTCCAATCCAGAGTGGCTGTCCTCTTCGAGAAACTTGGACTGTGAGCACCGCTTGGATATATGTGTTCGGTATGCTGGCTAAATCCATATCCTTGCTCCGACACAACCGTAAAGCGTCTGTCCATGTTAAATTGTCCTGCTGTACCACTTTAAATGCATGACTTTGAACTGTGAACTCATCCTCAGGGTTAGGTTTCTCTGGTTTATCTGGGGAAATTGTCGGTGTTAATCAACAGAACGCAATTTTATATAACATAGAGATGACAGAGACAATAGCCGGTGGCTCATACCTGCATAATGCTGGCAGATGCTGAGATTCTGCCGGTCAGAGCAGGATGTGTAGTCCCAGGACCCAATCAGGTCAGAATGATCATCATTGTACATGTAGGCACAGAGCTCCAGGGAGTCCTGTTCAAACGTCTGCCAATTCAAAAGGAAAAGGAGAAACGGTCAGAATAAGTGTATCGTGATTACTCTCGAGGCCTCAAAATGTTTTAAAGTCAAATTCTAAATTGAAGGTTCACTTATGGTATTAAAAGTAAAGCCAATTAAAAGTGTGACCGGTTCACTTGTACGACACATTTAAGTTTCATTCTTCCATTAAGCATATTTGCTTATTTTAATTAACTTTATTAAGAGATGTTTTGGGGAATGTTCATGATGCTCTTTCCACATAATGAAAGTGAATGGGGACTGAAGTTGTCAAGCTCCAAAAAATGACAAAAATGTTCTTGCATGTCTGTTCTAAAGTTGACTTCAGAAGACCATTATGAGTCGTCGTTTTTGAAATGAGTCAAAGCTGCAGTAAAATGATAAATATTATAACAATTTAAGCATTTTCTCTTGTAATACACATTAAAATGTCATTTATTCCTGGGATGGTAAAGCTGAATTTTCAGCATGATTACTCCAGTCTTCAGTGTCATATGATCCTTCAGAAATCATTCTGATATGCTGATTTGCAGCTCAAGAAATATTTCTTATTATTATCTTCTTTGATGAATGTAAAGTTTTAAAATTTACAATATACATTTTTTGTAACATGCCTTTTGTAAATGCCTTTACTGTCACTTTTGATAAAAGTATTCATTTACGAGGCATGAATTTTGGGGTAAACAATTGATTTACAGAAGAAGCTAGGCATTGTAAATGTGTTGTTCCATTCCCATTGTTATAAAATGAGAAACGAAACAGAATTTCTACTACAAATTCTGTACATAGACTGTCCTTCAGTTCTTTTGACCAAATCTTTGTGGTCAACAACATAATTTGCAGGAAAACTTTCAAAGCAGATGGAAACTTGCATTGATGAATATGGGTCGTAACTGGCCATGCAGGAGAGGATTGAAGTTCAGATATGCAACTGGTGAGTTATCCACCCACTGAGTGTCATGAAGCTTGAACTTCAGACCAATCCAGACCTTCTGAGGTTGATCAGGTAAGTTCGGTAACATTGTAGTGATGAAATCTAGATAGAAAATGCACAGGATGGAAAGCTGTTAGGTGTGTTAAATATGCGTTTTATATTAAAATAGGTTTATGGTGGATTTTAATGCTATATAAAACCGAACAAACCTTGTTCGACTTGGTCAGATATGGTGAGCATCGTGCCTTTCAGTGTTGTGCAGAAATCATTGGCATCTTTGAAGTTTTTGAAATAAGACTGAGATAAAGGCCAGTAGCACTGCAATTCACATGCGATGTCATTAGGAAAAACATACATTCAAATTTCAAGGGATGTGATTGGCTGTGTATGCATGTCAGACCTTGTCTTTGAAGTGCTGGGAAGCACCTGAACATGGGGTGCCGGGAGGGTGCGGTTCTGGGGTTTCTTTCTCTGCAGAGGTGACATTCAGGGTCTCGCACACAAATGGCTGTCTTTCACTACAGCTTTTGCTGAAACCTAGAGGGAAAAAAAATGAAAGAGGATCATCTGAGTTGCTTCATGAATCATAATGGCTGCTGTCAGTTCAGGGAGCTATTATTCCAAAGGATAAACTATTAGAACATTTTCTTATCTTTTAAAAATAATCTTTCTCACCCTCCATTATTAAAGCAATTAAAATGCTTTGTTGGCTTTTCTTGTACAAAATGGACCTCATAATTATGTAATAGTAATTATAATATTTGGGAGAGATCATTTTTAGGCGTCTGGTATTATTTATTAAAATTAGACGAACACATTTGGCAGATGCTCTTATTCAAAGTGACTAATATTGCATGCAAGGTAGACATTAACATTTTATAATTTCTCGCTTTTCCTGGGAATCGAACCCGTGACCTTGGTGGTGCTAGCTCTATACTCTATTGTATTGTAAACTCTATTGTAAATCTAGGGATGTAAAAACAGCAAAGACCAATTTAACAATTTTATTACAGTACATATTAGGGTAAATGGCTTCACACTAACCACTACAAAGAACTCTTATAAGCATCATGTCAGTGCAAAGTAAAGAAAATGGTTTCATATACTGAGGCAGCAAAAAGAGTCACTAAACTGTTTAAAAGTCTTAATATTTTATCAAATTTAGTCAGCATTTTTCATTTCTGCCTCAGGATCAGTGAAAATGCCACCAGCGCAATTAAACAATTGCTATTGTTAATGTGCAACAATCGTAAAAATCATTCAAATGAGCCATGAAACATCTTCAAATGAAAAATATATCAAGATGCTCCAAGATACTGTAAATTCTGCAAGATGTTGAAATCATACCGGCTTCAATAGATATAGCAGTGATAGAAGGACACCTGGCCAGGAACGCTGAATGATAGTAGTGCATGGGGGAGAACCTGCAAACACACACACACACACACACACACACACACACGATTCTTAATTTCATTTTTTTTTTTTTTAAATAAACCCAACCCTAACCACATCTGTACATCTACAAAGTCTCTTCTTTATAAAGGTTCTCTATATAAAGGCAATTAAAGATCATTCAAATTGTAGTTTAGATAAGGTACGATAAAGCAGAACTTACATGAAGGGAGCATGAGGACCAGGGTAACGAAGGTCTGCCCACCACCTCACAACCTCTTTTCCTGAATACTACAGCAGATCATTAAAATTAGATTCATTACTGGCTGATATGAACAGTCACATACTCACTCATATCTCCACTTGTGTTGTCGATCAAACATACATTTATGAGTATAGGGTTGTTTCTTACAATACTGCCAGTAGAACATTTAAAAAAGAAACAATTAATTTGTTAAAATTATTGTAAAAAAAAAAAAAAAAGATTTCATTTTGGTACACTAACTATATAAAAATGGTAAGAAAGTGATAATTTAATGATAAATGCACCCATAGCCAAATGTTGCTATAAATATAAACGCAACTTCACATGAGTTTAATAGCAACAGCAAGCTCAATTTAGTTTGGCAAAAATGGGCAGTGAAATAGAGAAAAACACAAGGTCTCGAGACGCATTTATAAAAGTTGAACTGATGTGAACTTGAGTGCAGCATTTTTAGAACGCCGTGTGACGAGAGAGCCACGGTCATATACTCATCCGTCTAGCGTGTATTTACATAGAAAAACAATGGAAAAGGAGCACATTGGAATGTGAAAAACTATGAATGACCCCTTATTTGTTCATTAATGGCGTCGACTCAAGTTTAATCACATAAATGTCGACTTAAAAAAATCTGAAGTTGTTCAACCACTAGTTACTACTTTTTAAGACCTTATAAACATTTTGTTTTGACATTCTTCTGCAGTTAAAGCTTTAATTAAGGCTTCAGACCGCCCGAACTCCCCTGTAATTCAAACATCCGCCCCCTCTGGTACTGTACCTGAGGAAGTTGTTCCTGAATTTGGCGGGCCGCATTAAAGCTGGCTGGTGAAGCGAGTTTACTGTTGTTGCTGCTGCAGTACAACATGGCCTCATCAAAGGACAACTTTGGCTCTGTTACAAACCAAAACTCCTGGCCATCTATGAACACTGATGTGTTATGGTGCCCGTCTGTTAGGAGTAAAACACAAAATATGTCAGATTTACACACACACACACACGCACACAAAAAAAATGACATAATAAACAATAAATTTAGGCATTTGAAATGAATGCTCTACCTGGGTTGTACCACTCGGGTGTTTTCGGTGTTTGACCTAAAGAATGATTCAAACAGCATGAAATCGCAATATGCTTTTTGGTAAGAACATATAAATTTGCCTCGTGATTTTCCGAACCTGTATGCTGTTATTTTTTTCTTAGAACATCAAGGGATAAATTCTTAACATACTTTGACAGTACATACAATTGCAATGAAAGGGACTGAACTTTTCAAACTCAGTTAATTGCAAATTAGAATACAAATGTTTTGTTTGTAAAGCAAATATGCAATCTATGTATGAACTAAAACAATAATCTACATCAAAAGTATTAACAATTTAGAAACTTTGCCAGGAACTGGTTTTAAAAGTGGTTTACCTCGTGGAATCTGACACACCCATTCCAGTTTGGCGTCACAGTGAAAGGTGCTAGGATAAAAAGTCGGCGGAAGAACATTATGATAGAAGAGGAAGAGAAACGGCCTGTAAGTTCCTTTCAAAGTCTGATGATAGAACACAAAAACACAAACATAGTAATAATTATCATAAGCTGTCTGAATTCAAAATTGATTTCAACAGTGTAACATCTACTGTCCATGTTTTTCTTGTTATTATTATTGTCAGGTTGATGCCTCTGATGTTGAGTATTTGAATCTTGTTTTGGACGACAATCAACCGATCGGATTATTTCCCATCTCTCTCTACTGGTGGAGGCCATTTGTAGGTCATGCTGTGACTATTCTAGGTTATTGATTGGCTGTTGTTTGCCAACGGTGATGGGCTGTTTTGTGTCAATTACCTCCTCAACTTTTACGCATCCCAATGACACCGAAACATCAGCCTCACATAATCAGTAGCTATAACCCTGTTTTCATGTCATATTTGAATTAAATAATTAATTACGAAACAATATCAGTCATTTTAATGAAAAAAGAACAAAATTCTACAGTAAAAGCCTGCTCATTAGTTCTTACATTAACTTGAAGAAAAAATGTGATTAAAATATTATGGTTTTTGTAAGTAAATGTTCAACGGTGGTGCATTTGATTTCACTATATTTTATTGAAATAGTTATGTTCCTTATTATTTTTGTGCTCAGTTATGCACATTATGGGGTTTAATGTAAAATTGTAGGTTGTTTAGATAACATTTATTGCATTTTTGGTAACACATTATAATAAGGTCCCGTTAGTTAATGTTAGTTAATAAAAATACAAGTGTTCACTGTAAACTGAAGTTAGCTCAGGTCCATTAAATAATTTTAACATATACCACTTTTGATTTTAATAATAATGCATTAGTGGTTTAATGCTTCAGAAGTATTTTTCAGTGTTAGTTCATGTTAACTAATGCAGTTAACTAATGTTAACAAACGCAATCTAATTCATCTAAAGTGTTATCATGCTATTTTAGTGTTTTATAGCAAAATGAATCTACAAAAATAAATCTGTCTGACGTTACTGTTGTGTGCTCATTGTAAAATAAAATGAAAACTATTATATTTTTTTTTTCCATTAGGAAATTAAAATATTAAAATTATTTGATATAAAAAACAAAAAAATATGTATAGCCACCCAACAATCTCCAATGGACAAGTAAGTAAAAGTTTTAACTTGTAATTATGTCTTTTATTAGTATGGATATTATGAGCATTTCTTGTGTAGCTTTTTGCATAATAATGCAGCATTACAATGTTAGGAGAGGTCAGAGGTCATGCAATGCAACAGTAATGTTTTCAGCCGTCACGTTTACCACACCTTGAAGGCAACACAATCTCTGTTATAGACATCATCTTCATTGAACTCCTCAGGAAATATCATCATGGAGACCTGTTACCAAGCCACAGAAACAAATTAACAAACACACATTTCACACATTAGCTTTAGAAAACAAAGTGGCACTGATCGCAACACAGCCTCTTTATTTTGTTCAGGAAACATAACATTGACTCACCGGACGTCCATCACTCCACTCCCAGTTGTTGTTGTTATTTGGATTTCGGCGATTTAGTCCCACCCAGAAAAAACGATTATCACTGTAAAGCGAAACAAACAGTACAAATACAAATCAATAAATTTCACAGCGCTCGGTTTTGTGTGTGGGTATGTGGGGGAATATGATAATGGGAGCTGTAGGGCAAAACTGCGATCTGTACCTGATGGAGTCTCTCAGGATTAAATGTAACGCTTGCATATCTTTAGTCTCAGTCAGGCTGGGCAGATGACCGCCCAGCGCCTCACAGAAACGCTCCGCCTCTTCCCAGGAGCGCTTACGGGTCAAACGCTCCTCATGAAATACCTGCAGACCCAGAAAACGCATAAAAAAAAAAGTCAGTCAGAGCTAACTAGCAAATATCTTTATTGTCTTGACACAACTTTTATTGTTTCAGATCAGGGGTTCCCAGTTCCAGTCCCTTCCCTACAGAAGAATACCACCTTAACATACCTTGTAACAGTAGTTTAGGCCTTCCCTCGAGACCCATCCTGGTGCGCAGGAAGCATTGGGGTTGGGCACAATTGGATCTGGGGTGGGATGGACCGTCGATTTTATGGGTTTCTTACAGATATTACCAGCTTTGAAAAGAGTGCAGTTTTTAACAGCCCACTGTCCCAAAGGATTCCCAGTAGACATCACCACACAGCCACCAGGGAGAGCTGGAACACATATTCACATTCTAACTCAATGCAAAATCTTTTGAATTTGTTAAATTATTATATGTGATATTGTTTTCCACAAATATCTATCATTCTATCTATCTATATATATTCTACCTCAATATATAACTATTAAATATTTCACTGAAAAATAACATGCACAGTAACTACAAATTTGCATATATTATTTATATATATAATATTGAACAACTACAGACAAATTCATAATTACATGGTTCAAGCCATTTCCAATTGGTGTAGGTGACCTGGTCTGCTGTCCCATTCTGACTGATCCACTGGTACTCCCTGGACCCTTTAGTGTCCTGTAGCCCCGTCCAGAAATACAACACCTCAGTGCTGATATGCTCTTTCAGAAGACTGTTAATGAAGGCCTGTTCAAATCTGGAAAGAGGATTATACATCTTCATGTTACTAGAAATTTGGTTTAAGTAATGGTAACTATTATTATTGATCATAATTGGGGTTAGAGATTTGAACAAACCCCAAAGTGTTAATGTCATGTAACTCATTCTGCACTGTTCCATGAATGGTGCATCATATCATGCATGCTACTCATTTTTGAAACATCAGACTCAAATAACCAGTCATAACTAGACACCCGAATATGATTTTTTTGTTTCACTTAATCAAGAAAGTAACTACAGTATTTAGCAACAAGAACTTTAAATGGCAACACACTAGCTATGTTTCCAATTCGCCTATTTTTATGCACATTTTGAGATGTCGCATTAAAAACACTGGATAGAAACCATACATGCTCAACTGAGGCGGATACATTTTTTATCTGATAAAAAGACATAAACTATGATGGAAACACATTTAGTGAATAAAGCCCCTGAAGCAAAAATCACGACTTTGCCTGGAATATTTTATGCGATATTCCATTTCTGTGCATAATATGCAACTTTGAATGGAAACACAGCTAGTGGAAACCAACCAGAACACCCTAGAAATTGCACAGCAACAGCATAAGACACGCTGAACCCCCCAAAAACCCTAGCAAATGCATAGCAACATACACTGGCAACCACACAGAATGCCCTAGCAACTGCATGGGAACACACAGGCATCCAAAAAAAACCCTAGGAAATGCATAGCAACACACTGGCAACCACCCAGAACATATTGCAACACTATAGCAACACACTGGCACTTAGGACACCTTAGCAATGGTATAGTCACACATTTGCAACCACCCAGAACACCCTAGCAACTTCGTAAGAGCACACTGGCACTCAGAAAACCCTCGCAACTGCATAGCAAAACACCTGCAAACACCCAGAAGACCTTAGCAACTGCATGGAAACACACTTGCACCCAGAAAACCCTAGAAAACTGCATAGCAACAAAATGGTAACCACCCAGAACACCCTAGCAATTACATAATTAGCATGACACTGGACTATAGCAACACACCGTCAAACACACAGAATTTCCTAGACCTGTGGCAATACTGGCACATATACACTCAAACCCACACTTCTTATGAAAATTTGTAAAAATCTTTTGGTGTTTGCCAGGAAAATAAATACCTCTACTGCTGAATAAATGCATTTTACTATTTACTGAACATTGAGCTATAGATACTGTATTTGTCGAATCTTCTGATACTTACTGATGCAGATATATTTACAAGTACAATTTTAAACCAGAACATCAGCTTATGTTGAGATGTTTTCAGATAATATTTCAAAATAATTAACAAATAATAACCGTGTAGTTGTTTCATGCTGATCTTATCTATTTCTTTTCTACTTTACTAAGTCAAATATATCAAGTCAACAACTAGTGCTGTCAAATCAATTAAATCATGACTATTTGCATCTAACATAAAAGTTTGATAAAAGTTTGTGTGTGTATATATATATATATATATATGTACACGCACACAAACTTTTATATTAATCAATACAACAAATTGACAACATTACAAATAACCCAATCGTTACCTGTTATTAATGCTGATGTGGCAGCTGTTCTTATAGAACACAAGCTCAGTGTCTACTTTATAGCAGGCATTGGCATGTCTTTTCCAGTTCTAGGGAACAGAAGAAAAAAAAAACCAGACGTCTGCATTTACAATAATAGCTGAATCAGATTTTCATGTGGAATCTAAATGGATGGCAATAATGACAACATGACAACACAAACATGATTGATGCATTTCCCCTGGAGTTACAGTGTTCAATAGTCCTGTCTCTCAGTCATGTGTCAGTCATTAATGGTCACTCACCCCGTCTGGAGGGCAGCCTTCCTCTGGGGCGCTCTCATTCACGCTCCCTTTTAGCTTACACATGTAAGCCCTCGGCTTTTCGCAGTCAGACACAGACCATGTATGATGCTACGAACATGCATAGAGAAATCAGAGCCATGTTAATATTTACAACAGCGCTCTTGTTCATGTGATACTGTTTAATTAAAATCCAACACGATAAACACACACACACCTCTCCAGCATAGTACACGCAGTTGATGGTATTTGGGACAAGTAATGGAGGTTGAGCTCTGGCCCAGTATGTGAAAGACACTGGTCCTTCATCGATCCATTCGAAGACTGAGGTGGTTCCATTACCCTGAAGACCAATCCATACCTCTGTCTTCAGATCTATATAAAGTCGGTACAAATGTTTATGATATTACAAATCTGGACAGATATAACATAAAACAAAAACAGTTTTATGGTCTACTGATTATATAAAATGCATAATATTTTATAAATATTACAAATAATACAAATGATATACTGTGTGAATACATTCATTTAACAAATCTAAAAAATACATTTATTACATAAAATAAAATGTTTTGTGTATTTTTTGTTCATTTTATGGGGAGGAACCCTGCTGGTTAAAATCGTGACACTTAAGTAAGAAAAATTACTTAGATATTGCATATTCCATGCATTTTGAGAAATATTAAATCTGTGATGAGTTTACAGATAAATAAAGATTACTTTGGTAAGGTTTCACTTTCGTTCTATGCATATAGTATTCTACTGTGTATACCTTCCACAGAAAGTGCAGAACCAAATAATTCTTTTATTTACATGCTTTGGCATGATAATGACATAAACAGTATGTCTAATTGATTAAGATTAATTGCAATTATTTTGATAGATAGATTTGACAGAATACTTTGCACATGCCTTATTTTCTCAGAAGTTGTTTTCTGTGTGCAGTGAGAGTTTACCTGCATGAAAGTTTGTGTGTAGCATTTCTATTTCGTCTATACTGTGCAAGCTGGCGAGATGAGATCCATCCATCTCGCACACGCCCTGAGCTTCATGATGGGACAATCTCGACTCCGTTGCACTGTGGAGTTCGTAACAGAATCCTTTCCACCCAGTCCAACCATCTAAACACACCGTGGGCTTATACACGTCGCTGACAGCTGAAACGAGAGGAAGGGAGACTGTGCAGAGAAAGAGAGAAATAAAAGAAGAAAAATAGTACGAGAGGACAGTATCTGACCTGTGCTCTCATTGTCTTTGTTATTCTTCATGCAGATGAACGGAAGCCGATTTTCACACGTCTCTGCGCCAAAATGAAGCGGCTCCTTCAGAACCCCACAGTCCTCGTCCGACATGAGAGATCTTATTGGTTTCCCTAACAAGCATATGGCAAATGGCAAACAGAAACATAACACATCATGCAGGGAATAAAGCATGCATATATATATATATATATATAATGTGTCTGTGTCTGTGCGTGTGTGTGTGTGTGTGTGTGGACGGGCATTCCTTACATTGTGGGGACCAAATGTCCGCACAACGTAAGTAAAACCAGTAAATCTTGACATTCCTTTCACACAAGGAAACAAGCTTATAAATCATACAGAATGATCTTTTTTGAAAATCTAAAACAACAGAACATTTTCTGTGATGGGTATGTTTAGGGGTAGGGGTAGGGGTAGTGTAGGGGGACAGAATGTACAGTTTGTACGGTATAAAAACCATTACGCCTATGGAAAGTCCCCACAAAACACAAAAATACAACTGTGTGTGTGTGTGTGTGCGTGCATTTTAAGGAGAAAAAGTTTTATTTAGTATTTGCCTAAACTTAAACTCAAAAATTTTTTGACAGTTCAAATTCATTACATTGACACACACACACACACACACACACACGGGGCGAGGAGAGACAAACCGCCCACATCATCAGAGCTGTCATCACTGTCTTCAGAGACATATTATGCCTGTGTTTACTGCATAAAGACGCCATTCAAGTCATTAGCTTGTTATTCTGCAAAACAAATCTCATTGTATGCCCATACACACTGCCACATTAACAGCGATAGAAATGTCATTGTCAGTGCCTGAACAGCAGTCTTGTGCAAAGACAAGTAGGAGAATAGATCCTCCTTGATCTGCTAAACCTGAGTCACTGTGAAACTCAAAAACAGATACGTTATAAATGTAATGTAGATTTACCGTAGGACCCAACACAAGGTGGCACAGCAGGTTGTAAAAGGAAAAACCGGATTTCCTTGTTCTTTCGAATGAAAAATATTTGATGTACTATGTAAGACATTTCACCCATCCCAGAAGTTTGCCAGAACAACACAGGATTGAGTCAATGATGACAAAGTTTCAATTTTTGGTTGAAATTTAAAACAAAAATAAAAGCAATGATTTACAACAACATTCGTTATTATCCACTGTATGCTTGAAATCACCTGTTTCCCATGGGGCAAAAGATAAAGCTGATCCATCTGACCACTGCCAACCTTGCATCCAGTCCAGATGGTTCAAGCCGATCCACAGCTTGCTTGGCAAGTCTTTCTGAGCTTTAACTGCAGGGATAGAGATAGAGAATGAACAATTAATACAATACAAATCAAAATCTGTGAGATCAGTGTTCTGCACCACCAAATGGAATTGAAAAAATAACTAAATAAAAAAAGTTTGTGTAAAAAACTTTATGTTGACTTGAGAAAGCCAGAAAGTTTGAATTTGTTTTAATAGCTTGAGGATGGATGGATGGATGGATGGATGCTGTAAATGCATGGATAGATACGGTAAAATTATGAATAGATACTGTAGATGGATGGATAGGTAAATGAACTTCAGTTTAATTTTATTGGAAATGTGACATACATACATACATACATACATACATACAGTGGTGTGAAAAAGTGTTTGCCCCCTTCCTGATTTCTTTTTTTTCTTTTTTCTTTTTTTGCATGTTTGTCACACTTAAATGTTTCAGATCATCGAACAAATATAATTATTAGTCAAAGATAACACAAGTAAACACAAAATGCAGTTTTTAATGAAGGTTGTTATTATTAAGGGAAAACAAAATCCAAACCTACATGGCCCTATGTGGAAAAGTGATTGCTCCCTAAACCTAATAACTGGTCGGGCCAACGCTTGATCACAACTTGCAATGAGCCTTTTACAGCGCTGTGGAGGAATTTTGGCCCACTCATCTTGGCAGAATTGTTGTAATTCAGCCACATTGGAGGGTTTTCGAGCATGAACTGCCTTTTTAAGGTCATGCCACAGCATCTCAATAGGCCTCTTTGACTAGGCCTCTCCAAAGTCTTCATTTTGATTTTCTTCAGCCATTCAGAGGTGGACTTGCTGCTGTGTTTTGGATAACTGTCCTGCTGCAGAACCCAAGTTCACTTCATCTTGAGGTCACGAACAGATGGCCGGACTTTCTCCTTCAGGATTTTTTGGTAGGCAACAGAATTCATGCTTCCATTTATCACAGCAAAACAGCCCCAGACCATCACACTACCAACACCATAATTTACTGTTGGTATTCTTTTTCTCAAATGCGGTATTACACCAGATGTTATGGGACACACATCTTCCAAAAATTTATACTTTTGTCTTGTCAGTCCACAGAGCATTTTCCCAAAAGTCTTGGGGATCATCAAGATGTTTTCTGGCAAAAATGAGCCTTAATGTTCTTTTTGCTCAGTAGCGGTTTTCGTCTTGGAACTCTTTCTTATGGTGGAGTCATGAACACTGACCCTCACTGAGGCAAGTCAGGCCTGCAGTTCTTTGGATGATGTTGTGGGTCTTTTGTGACCTCTTGGAGTCGTAGCTGCGCTCTTGGGGTAATTTTGGTCGGCCGGCGACTCCTGGAAAGGTTCACCACTGTTTCAAGTTTTCGCCATTTGCGGATTGTTCCTGAATTTCTTTGGATCTCGGCATGATGTCTAGCTTTTGAAGATCTTTTGGTCACTTTGTCAGGCAGGTCCCATTTAAGTGATTTCTTGATTGAGAACAGATAGATAGATACTGTGTCTAGATAGACACTGTAGATGGGTGGATAGATATTTGATGAATAGATACTGTAGATGGATGGATGGGTTGTTTGGATATTTTAGATGAATGCTAGGTGCTGCTAGGAAGTTACTAGGGTGTTCTGGGTGGTTGCAAGGGTGTTGCTATGGGTGTTCCCAAACTTTTTAGCCCGCGACCCCCATGATAAATGGGCTGCTGCTCCGCGACCCCCCGCCCACCTCGACAACCCCCCCCCCCACCCACCCACCCCCGCAAATCGATTATATGCCCAGTCTCAAAGCACACAAAGTTATATTTTATTGTTCTACGTGAAAAATCAGTGTTACAATTCTGAATGAGCCTGTTCTCTCTCGGAAAGTAACTGTGCAACTATGTTGGGTTGAACATTGTTCTGCCATCAGGAACCAGTCGCGCAGGTCTGAGCGGCACACACACACACGCACGCACGCACACACGCGCGCCCGCGCGCTCATGCTAATCCGACAGTCAACGTTTCCGAAACACTAAGTACTCGGTAAAGCATTTCTGTGTCATGCTGAATAATTCTTCCTCATTTCTCTCAGCATCACACATATAATGCAATATCAATGTCAGTTTAACACATCAAAACGATGTCCTTCATTTACAATCACCTCAATGATCTCGGCGGCCTCACCTGTAAATCGTTTTTTCTGTTGAAGATATTAACCACCGTTTCATTTTAAAGCAGGTATTATTTGTTTGTAGCCTCCAAACACCTTTAGCTTTAGCAAACAACAGCGCGTGATGTACGCAACTTGATTGTGATTGACGCTGACGTAATCTCGTATAATGTCTGGGACAAAATTACAAATTTAATTAAAAAATATACATTATATATTTTTTTTAATCAGACTTTTCTGCAAACACCATTTAATAAGTATTGAATTAAATTCATTGCAACAAAAATATATAGGGCCTATATATTTTTTCCACTTAAAAAAAAAAATCATCTCGCGACCCCCACTTTGGGAACCACTGTTATAGGTGATTGCTTCATTGATGCTATGGTTTTTTGCATGGTTTCTAGGCAGTTGCTAGGGTGTTCTGGGTGGTTGTACTATATGCAGTAATGCACTGTATATATAACAGAATGCTATAGCTGTAGATTGAAGGTTTAGATACAGAGATAGTCAAAAAGTATGACACAAAAGTGAAAATGAAATTTTAGTCTTACAGAACTCAAGCTCTTGAGGGCTAGATACACTGAGCAGATCTCCATCTTGACTACGACAGGCATCCCGCGCCTCGTGCCAGGTCACCACCGCTGTGGACACAACCTGATAGCAGCGTCCTTTCACTGGGCCTTCCTCCCATAATGTAGAACATCCTTCCACTAAATAAACGAAAACAGGTGGGGGGTGAGTTCAAATTCTTTCACTATCCAGACCTCCATTTGTCTGTCTCACATATGTGATTCTCTCATTCTGTCTCTGACTTTAGAAGTGTTGGACAACCAATCATGTTTCTTCAGAAAGCATGAAAAGTCATATTAAAGGAATGTGCAGCAAACAGTAGCAAGAACAGAACAGCGCAACTCAATGTCTTTTCCCTGCTAAAAAGGGCAGCTTAAACCAGCATGAGTTCCGCTTCAAACCAAGCAGGTTAAGTAGGTCAGCGTGGTTTTTGTGAGCAAGCGGTTAACCTAGGTGGTGAACTAATATTAATGTATTTGTTTGTTTATCTCGAATCTTTGCTTTTACACACACTGTTATTAAGAAATTAAGAAATGAAATAACTTTCAATTGAAAAAGTCCATCTCTTTATTATACCAATGTACAACAATGAGTTGCAAATGCTTTTGAATTGAATAAATAAACCAGCAACCAATAGTCAATTGTTGAATGTCTCTGTGTTTTGTAAAATGAGTCACATGTTTAAATGTACTTTGTCCTTTACAGCTGTTCTCTGGAAAACCCCAGTAGCTGTGGCGGATGTAAACCGTACCGTATTTCAGACAAGTTCCCCACTTCTTCTCTAGATCATAGTTTGCTGTAGTAGAACACCAATCCAGTGTTCTGTCGTCGGTGCCAGGCAGGCAGTTGTGGTGCCAGGTCCCATTGTAGAGAAAAGGGAACTCACAGGGTGCCCCGTTAGAATTCCCCCCACTTGTGTGCATTCCTGAGAAACAGAGGAACAGGAATTTATACTGTTTGTGCATTTATGTAGCTAAACTTCACTCACCAAATTTTCCCCAGAAGACTGTTGAAACTGACAAAATTTCCCCTCTGGCACATCCTCAAAAGAATAAATGACTCATAAATGAAATGAAAAGTTTCTCAGGGTAGAAACATTGGGGAAATTTAGTTTCAGAGTGAAGATATCAAACTATGACTAAAAAAAAAATACAAAGACTAGACCATACTAGATACATCCATGAACTCAGAGAGCAAATCCTTGCGTAACAAGATAAAAGTGCCAAGAATAAAGATTTGTTTAAAGTTCCCACCAAAAAGTAGTTTGGTTGACATTACAAACACTGCTATGACTTTAAGAGATCACGCGTGGACCCAATATACTGATGAACGTGTTTTCTTTCTCAACGTTTATGACATAACTGACTTTGTTTACGAGAATTCTTGCCAATTTTAACATGATTTGGTTTGACTACAGTACGTGCAAGATGACGTGAAAGATATCTCAATTCAGCATTCGTGCAATGTCTGAGATGCGGATTATTTATATAAACATACATATATATATATATATATATATATATATATATATATATACATAAAAAGAAAAAGCAAAATAAATCAACCCACCATTCAAAAAATTTAGGATCAGTAAGATTTTTGATTTAGGATATTTATACTTTTTTTCAGCAAGGATGCAGATAATAATGAGACATTTTTCTTAAGTACCAAATCAGCATATTAGAATGATTTCTGAAGGATCATGTGACACTAAAGACTGGAGTAATCATGCTGAAAATTCAGCTTTGTCATCACAGGAATAAATTACATTTTAAATTGTAATATTTCACATTATTACTGTTTTACTGTATTTTTCATCAAACTAATGAAGCCGTTCTGAGCATAAAAGCCTTTCAAATAAATAAATAAACAAATAAACTTTCGGATGGTAGTGCATATTTTAGGTAAAAACAGGAAGCGAAAAGTATTTAGCAGAACTGACAACGACATTCTGCAGCTGTGAGGAGCTGTGTGGAGCTCCTGACACCAAATTTTCCCCATTTTTTTGTTTCAAAATCTATCTTTTGTTTTCTAAACCTATCTGTGTCTTCTACCTGAGAATGTGCCGATTCACTGGGCGTGGAGCAACAAACGTTACTCAAATGAAAAAGAGAAAGTAAATTCAAATGAGACATTGTTTACTGTCAGATATAAAGCAATCAATATGGCAAATCGTGAAGTTTCCCATAAAGATTACTGTTGCTGCAGTCACATGCAACAGGAGTGGTTAAACCAGTAAGCAAACATGCAAAGAGAAACCTAAGACTCTTCCTGCAGGGCAAAGCAACGGAAAGCAGATGAACCGGATGATCTGAACAACAGTTAAACCAGAGCAGTCCCCCATGCAAGACTGCACAACACGCAGTAAACCCCACTAAAGCAAACGCATGCTTCTGCCGCATGTGCCTGCAGTGTATATCAACATAGTGGCAGGAAATCCCTTTTGAATGAAATAAAATTATAAACATTTATACTCTTACTCGATGTCAACCTTTTTCCGTAAACACAAACTTTGCTTTCAGGAAAGAAAAAAAAAAGTACGCCTTCAATCCGATGAACTGTGGAGTCAGCCAATCAGATTAGTGCTTGCAAGATCATGAAAGTGCGTTTGTGTGTCACCTTTTTCTGAAGGTCAATCACACTGGACAACCTTTTTCAAAAGGCACAATAATTAATGCATCACCTTTTCTACAACCATTCAGCAAACTGCTCACATTTATTTGATCAAAAATACTGTGAAAACAGTGACAATGTGAAATGTTATTACAATTTTAAATAACGGTTTTCTTTTAAATAAAATGTGAAATGGCGTTCATTAATTCTTGTGACGCAAAGCCGAATTTTCAGCATCATTTCAGTGTGTCACATGATCCTTCAGAAATCATTCTGATGTGCTGATTTGCTGCTCAATTTTTATCATCTCATCTATTCTTCAAAGAATCCACAAAAATAATAAACAACAAAACGTTTTCAACATTGATAAATATAAGAAGTATCATTAATAACATGAGCAGCAAAAACAATAGATAAAATTAATTACAATTACATTTAAACATATATTATACAGTTATTTTAAAATGTAATACATTTCAAAATATTACTGTTTTACTGTATTTGAATTCAAACTATTCCAAACATTTGACAAATAATAGGATAGATATATACAAAAGTAGACGTGTCATACTTCGATACGGCCGCTGACAGACGTTATCCGAGCTCCCTCCTCTTTTCCAAGTGTCCTGTCCGTCCCTCTTGGCGGTCACAGAGTCGTCAGGCCCGACGCTGAGTTTCATTTGGTATTCTGTGTAGATGACGTCCTCAAAGCACTTCCACCGCAGGATCTCCGTGGAGTCGCAGCTGAACAGGGTCACGGTTTTGGAGCTCACATCCAAACCCAAACACTTAGACGATTCCACGTGGAACAGCCTGTGGGCCGAACCCCACTTCCACGACACGGCCGGGACTAGCGAACAATCTCCCAACTTCAAGGCTTCATTTTGTACCAGGAGGCATTTCCCGCTGATATTGTGCTGGATAGTAAACGTGTCATCTCCTGCGTACATGAAACAGTTTGTTATTTGACGATTACAGTATCTCAGAGATGATGACAGTGGAGAGAAATCAACACTGAAATGTAACTGTCGTATTATGTCTCACTCAGATAACCACTATGTGCTTTTAAGCAGCTTTAACTAAACCAACAAAGAGAAGTAAGATCCAAACGTCCTTAGATGACCTTTTTTCAGACGCCTTAGAAAAGTTTCGGTGACCACGTGAGGAGAGCAAATTTTTGAACCAAGCCATATCTACTTGTATAGAATGTCAATGCAATCTTTGTTTATACAGCAGTGTGTTAATGTTGGGGTGTGTTTAAAAAACACTGGATTATTAATGGTATTTTCCACAACATCCGATAAAGTGTCATGGTTGTGTCATAATAGTGTCTGCACTGCTTTGCACTTCGCTGTTTAGAACAACAGGCGGAAAACAAAGGGCTTTTTGAGTCACGCAGTGCTCTGTCGAGGGTGGGCCGTCACTGCAGCCCAACAAAACAAACACAACATCAACATTTCTCAGAAGAACTCCGCTGCAAATCTTTCTTTGTTTCTACATATTTCTGCAAAAGCATCTGTGTGAGCATGTTAGAAATGAATAATCTGTTCGGTGACACTTTACAATGAGGTCTCATTTGTTAGCATTAGTTAATGCTTTAACTAACATGAACTAACAATAAGCAATGCACTTGTTGCAGTATTTATTCATCTTAATATTAATATTAGTTCATAAAAATCCAACTGTTACAGTTAATGCGCTGTGAACTAACATGAACAATGTTAACAAATACAACATTTGATTTCCGTAATGTTTTAATAAATGCTGACATGAATTAACATTAACAAAGATTAATAAATGCTGTCGAAGTATTTTTCATTCATGTTAATGTTAACTAATGAAACCTTGTTGTAAAGTGTTGCCATTTATTCAATAAGTACATATTTTAATATGTTAAAGTAATCTTATTCTCAATCTTGTTTAATAAAATATATTACATTATACAGTATATTTATGCAATTTATAGATTATTTATTCATCAGTAATAAATATAAATAATAAGTATTATAGTTAAATAGTTAACTTGAATAAACTATGAAAATATTAATAACAATATAATACAAACAAGCATTTGTTAATATATTATATTTGTGTAGATATTTATTATAATACAACATACTGTTTTAATTTATGTGTTTAAATTAATATTATCAACATAATAAGTAATATAGTGATATATATATATATATATATATATGTATGTATGTATGTGTATGTGTGTGTGTGTGTTGGTGTGTGTGTATAATGACATAACTGAAATATAAGAACAGTAAATATCACGCATGTATGGTATATGAAACGGATATGGACTTTTTTATTTATTTGAAAGCTAATTTGAAAGCTCTCTCTCTCCCTCACACACACACACACACACACACACACACACTCACTCCTTACTGAAATATGAGGACGTGTTTTGTAAAAAACGGATATGAGCAGTACATTGAGGCAATGAAGTAGGTACATTTTTCAGTGCTGTTATAAAACTATGTCCAAACATTGGACATGACCCCCAGGCAACAATTGAACCACACACCAGACCCAATGACCACACATGGAAACTGAATGAACCATTACATCCACATATATTAAATGTTTCAAAACAGCACGCGTACATTTTATAATCCACTCAAACAACCTGCTCGTACTCCCTTCTCGAGTTAATAGCACTTTCACCATCAGACTGGCAGGGCTTCGGACATTTTGGCTTTTAAAGTATTAAATTTCAGAATGGTTCGATAATAATCGTATCAATAGCAGTTGGTATGATGTTTTAGAGGACGTTTAGTACTCTACAGAACAGAAAGGCAGACTTACCGCTGTTTACAGCTGATGCGACACTGAAAGCTGCGCTTTCTCCTGAAAGTAGGAATATTATAGTGTAAAACAACTGCTGTGTGCTCCAATCCATTATCAGAAATGTAAACAACCCCTCGTGACTGCAGTGGTCTGCGTCTGTCCAGACTACATATGCTTTAACAGGCCGGGTTTGTGCTCTTGTGAAAATCCCCCTTGATGATGTTCGCCTCGCTACTCATGAAACATTTTCTGTTTCTGTTTATTGTTACCCAAACGGAGCAAGTGTGTCTCAGACAGGCGGCTGTGATTGGTCAGCTGTCAAGTACGTCATAGTTCAAAAGCCACCCCCCCAAAATGAAGCGCTGCAGTTTCGGGTTATTGATCGTGACATCGAACGGCTCGTCGTCAGCCCGTTTTGTATATTTAGACAAACGTTGGTTATTAAAGCTGTTTTTTTATTTTTTATTTAATCATTTAATTTGAGGTGTCAGTTAAGTAGTCTGTTTAAAATAATTAATATTCTGTGTTTAAAATAACTCATAATGAATTTGACTGTTTAATCAGCCAAAATGTGTTTTAATATTCAAAATAAATATTCATTTTTAAATATTATAATACTGTTTATAATTTAAATACTTTATGAAATCTATTATACATTTTTTTTTTTATTATTTGATGCGTTTTCCTCAACCAACTGACAAGAAAATAATTGAAAATCAAATAAACAAACACATACACACAGGTGCTGGTCATATGATTAGAATATCACAAAAAGTTTTTCATTTTTTTATTTTAATTTATTTCACTAATTCCATTCAAAAAGAAGAATTTTGTATTTTCCTTAGATATTAGTTATAAGCATCAGTGAATGTAGTGAATGAATATAACATACAAGTTTCACTTTTTGAACGGAATTAGTGAAATAAATCAGCTTTTTATATGTATGTATATACATACATACTGTCACGAATGAGGCTCCCTCTTCGCATCCTCCGGATCAGCAGAGTATTAACCGTTTCGGACTACATTTCCCATAAGCCATCATACCTGGGATTGATTGCTCTCAAACCTGAACCATATCTCATACCATTTATAAGCAACACTCACAGACTACTTCTGTTGTGACCTTGGACTGTTTTCTCGTTTATGATTCTTTGCTGCCTACCTAACCCACACCTGTTTATTGGACTATGCATGTTTGCCGCCTGCCTCGACTCTAGCCTGTTCCCGTTTCTGTTTATGGTTTGTCTTCTACGTGATTATTGCCATGTACTGACCCTTGCCTGTCTGACCCTGATTTGTTTAAATAAACTCCACATGGATCTATATATACACACATACATTATATATATATATATATATATATATATATATATATATATATATGTGCACACACATAAAGTGCATATAGAAAGTCATCATACCCTGTGAAGGTTTTTAAAACAATTTGGAGGATTATTAAAAATCACTAGAATAGAAAAGCTAGAATGGCAGGGTTGGAAAAGTTATCGGTCCCCTTAATTAATACTTTGTAGAGCCACCAATTCCCTTTTAATTTAATTACTTGGAGAGTTTAATTGAGGATTTTTCATTTCGATTTAATGGAATTTTAAATTGGTTAAATCTTAAAAAAAAAAAAAAAAAAAAAAAAATGGACTTAAATTTTTTTGAGTGCATTTTCCCAGTCCCCGCTGAAGAGAAACAGCGTAAAATATAATATAACGTAAAAAAATCATTTGTTACTCTTTGTTGTTTATAACTCAAAATAACTGTGCTAGATTACAGATTCACTATGTACTCAAAGAAGACTTCTACAGTTTTTAATATTTAGTTTAATAGTGTAATAAGTTTTCTTGAAAACTGGTGAAGAAAACAAAAATGAGAAAAATAGTCAAAATGTACACAGACAAATTTATTTCTTTAGTAACAACACTGCTAAACAATAATAAAATGAACAAAATGTAAACTGTGACGCACAATAACACCTATGAACGATCACACAAATCCTTACAGTAACATAAAAATTCAGAATAGAAAAAAGGAACCTATATCAGAATATAACTGCTAACCAAAATTTCCTACAAATATATGTAATCTGTTGATTAAATAAAAACAAAACAATGAAGCCACGATTGTCTTGCCAGATTGTCCAACACAGAAAAAAATGAAATAAAAATAAAAAGTTAAAGGCAGTTTTATATTCAGAGGGGATTTCTGAAACTGAAACATACAGCCTTTCATGTGTGTGCCACATTCAGGTTTTTGTGACAATGAATGAAGCACTAAGAATTTCTGTTCGACTATGTCAGAGAAGCACAATCGCTAAAATACAGAGGAGCAAAACGGCCGAAATGAGGATGAAGGATTTGAACACTGAACTTGGGGTCGAGTTTTTCAACCACAAAAGGAGAATGTGAAGTACAGAACACGGCTCCAGTGCTACGGGAGCTGTGCAAGGTAAGGTGTGTATAAAGAACAAACATGTAATCCTAACAAACACACTTTAGCTCAAACCAGTTTCAGGTATCAAAGGAGAGAAAACATTACTGAAATAAGGTTGTAATACTGATAACATCACCAACTGTGCAAAGTAAACATTTATTCACAGCCATGCTGTTCTCCTGTGCTTTGGTGTGCAGTGACTATTTTGAATATATAAACTCTTTTTTATTGTAGTTTATTGTTCTATCTAGAACAAACTACTTATAAAAACAAGCTTCCTGCAGTAGATGAACTATTAAAAGACTTCAAAAGATCAGTTCATCCTGGGTAGGAGGATCACCCCAGCTAACGGGGAATACTAACAGGAACGTTCTGGCAAGGTTCTCTAAAAGTTATGAACAAAGGTTCTTACAGTAACATTAATCCAATGTCTGTTCAAAGATATCTGGTCTTTAATGATGTTCTTAAAATGTTAGCACAAAAACATTTACAATGTTTCTGAAATGTTTAGCTTGGACGTTCGGCTGACACTTAAATGTTACTTGATTCAGAACGTTCAAAGAACATCGTAACGTAACATTCCCATAATGTTTGCAGAAGTAAAATGGAACATTACCTTAACGTTCCCAAAAGAAGAAAAAAGTTAAAACATTTTTTTTAAAAAAAACTGAACCTTTTGAATGTTAACATTAAGAAATAACTTTCTCATAATTTAACGGGAATGTTAGCAAAACGTTTCGGACAGAGATCCGAAAGTTGCAATGCTGAATAGTTGCAAAAGTTGAAGAGTAAAACTTAAAAGTCAACATGAAATAATATCCACAACTCCTTTTACATTCACAATGTGATGAATGTTTCAAAATGTTACACATTGCTAAAAGTGTCTGTTCCATTCAAAAGTCTGCAGTCAATTATGAATGACCCCCCCCCCCCCCCCCCGGGACAATGCCAGGCAATCGTTTAAAAAGTGGCCTTAGTGATGTCAGCTGAAGAGGTGGAGCAAGTTATTACATTCCGATGAAAGATTACAAAGACAATTGTTTCGCGCGTTAAGCAAAACAGGTTCAGAAAGATAAGGAATGTAGATTGAAGGAACAATCAGAACGCCGGCTCTTTACCGTCCTGCTCCTGCGTCAGCATCACACGCATGCATCGTGCTGCTCACGTGAACGGCCTCGACCAATACTGAGGCGGCGTTCCGATACAGAACCCGGAAGCGCTGCACTACATTTTCAACGTCAACAGTGTAGGAGACTGCCAGGGAAGAGAATAAATTGTAGAATATTATATTATTTTTGTTTGTTTTTTGTTCACAAAAAGTATTCTCGTCGCTTCATTACATTAAGTTTAAGCCACTGCAGTCATGTCGACAGTTTTGATGATGTATTTCTTTCTTTAGAGAAGAAATTGTTGAATAAAGTCATCATATCTTATTTGTTTTTGCACACAAAAAGTATTCTCGTTGCTTCTTAACGTTAAGGTTGAACCACTGTAGTCACATGGACTATTTTAACAATGTCTTTACTACCTTTCTGGACCTTGAAAGTGGTAATAACTTTGCATTCTATTGAAGGCCAGAAAGCTCTAGGATTTCATCAAAATATATCTTAATTTGTGATCTGAAGATGAGTTTTGGAGAGTAATTAATGACAGAATTTTCATTGTTGGGTGAACTAACCCTTTAAGAAAGTAAACAGGGTCAATTTTGATTTCATGTTGACTTTAAAGGCCTGTTCACAAAAAGTTGAATGTCTGCAGCAAAATTGTACAATAAACATTTTAATTTGAAAGAATGGAATGTGATGTGTCTGTTTGGACGTCACAAACATCAGCACGCTGTCAGTGCGATTGAATTTTTTTTTTTTTTTTTTTTTTTTTTTTTTTTTTACAGAGAGAGGTTCTAAACTCTTTTGCATTGCACTCCGAAAAACTGGGCAATCAATCTCATATTTTTGGTCACATGCCCATACCCATAGATGTATCCTTTGCTGCCTTCGATATCCCACAATCCTTTGCATAAGATAAAAAAAAACAAAAAATAGAGATGGCGTCTCAAAGTTGTGATTATTGGTCAGTGTGTAAATGTTTTCCACTTTGATGTCATTTCTGGTGAGAAATTACAATTGTAGCAATAAAATATTTGGTTAGTTATTATCAAAGCTCTATTTTATCATTTAACCATTACGACACCTCAGAAGTCTGTTGAAATCAGTGTGCAAATGCACCCTGTAAAATCACTGACTATGACTTGGTGGCGCTCACAACGAGAGTACTTTGATAAGCAATCTGCTTTCTTTTCTTCTCAGACACACTGTGGTATTTCTGCTTTCCTTTAAGCGCCACTTAGTGTAACTAAACTAAAGTGTCATTCATTCGGTTTTTACGCATTGGTCCGAACAGACGTTTCGCAGGCGAAAAATTGCACTGATTTTTCATGCTGAACATTTGTGTTGGTGCAAACAGGCCGTAACACCTTAAAGAGTTAGTTCACCCCAAAATGAAATGTCGTTCCAAATCTTTTAAGATCTTCGTTCATTTTCGGGATACAAATGAACCTGTTAGCGTTCCACTGTACCGCCCGTGGAACACAGACAGTTCAAAAGAGACCAAATCCATGCATATACTACAAATGACTCAAGAACAGCATACAATTTACTTTGGGTATGCCTTTTTTAGGCATTTTAAGCAAATTGTGCAGGGGTTAAGATATTTTTTGAAATCCGCGAGGTTTCTGATCTCCTTATACACAGAAAAGAAAAGTAGTAAAGACATTGTTAAAATAGTCCTTGTGACTACAAAGGCGTATTCAGCGACAACACTTTTTGTGTGCAAAAAACAAGAGAAAAATAATGACTTAATTCAACAATTTCTTCTCTTCTCTGTCAGTCTCATATGCTGTTGATGTTGTAAACACATTGCAACTCTTCCGGGTTCTACACCAGAACATTGACTTGACTCATTATTGGCCAGACTGACAGGGAAGAGAAGAATTTGTTGAATAAAGTCATCATTTCTTATTTGTTAAGTATTCTCGTTGCTTCTTAACGTTAAGGTTGAACCACTGTAGTCACATGGACTATTTTAACAATGTCTTTACTACCTTTCTGGACCTTGAAAGTTATTATGATATTGCTGTGCGTATAGGGAGATCAGAAACCTCTTGGATTTCATCAAAAATATCTTCATTTGCATTGAACGGAGGTCTTACAGGTGTAGAACGACATGAGGGTGAATTTCAGTTTTGGGTGAACTGACGCTTTAACCATATCAAACCACACTCAAACAACAAGCACAATTGGCCCATTTTAACTTTTACATTCTAGAGGAATTCTGTTGTTGTCCTGAATATGTGACGTAAGTGTAAAGTGTAAAAAGCCCCATTTCCCACTTCATAAAGAAAATCCCTTTTCATATTGCTTTTAAATGGACTGTAGTGGGATTCATAAGACCTGTCTGTGCAATAAATCCTCCCATAGCTACAGTACGGACAGACGACTCAACTATCTTTATCATATTCCCACTGCAGTCTCCCTGACTGAACTCACACACTCTTACGCAAAACACACACACAGATACGTGCACCTATACGCTCACACACAACTATTAGTCCCCTGCTCGTGTCTCTAGGTCTGGGAGTAAAACATTTTCATCCTGTTCACTGGCATTGAAGCTTGTCTGTCTGTAATAGGCACTGCCAAACGTCGGAAGCCTCTGGTTGCACAGCGAGTTTCTCTTGTAAAGGAGCCACAGTGATCCAATCATCACAGCAAACAGCACAATAGCCACCAAAGCCGCCACTGAGATCACACCTCGGTGCAGACCTAAAACAAGATGACACATTTGAGTCTTAAAACATGACGAAAGCTTAAAAATATTTCGCACTTCAAAACATTTCCTCATCAGTTTTCATATGATGCCTGAAAACTGACTTTGAAACAAATGACAAAGTGCATTATACTCAATATAGAGGTAGTTGTCACTTCTAAAATTAGCAGACTGTCGCGTCCTCAAAAATATGATTCAGCAAAAAAGATTATTCTAACCTTTCAATGGCTCCACTTCTACCTCTTTGATGGCTCCTGTAATGCGAAGCAAAGCATCTGAATTATAAACTGACCATTTACACAGCAGAAG
The DNA here is from genome assembly GCA_037194245.1 of Opsariichthys bidens. Lineage (NCBI taxonomy): Eukaryota > Metazoa > Chordata > Actinopteri > Cypriniformes > Xenocyprididae > Opsariichthys > Opsariichthys bidens. Next base: position 2,070,538 of record CM074299.1, read on the forward strand.
TATTAACAATACTCACAAAACCAGTGCTCCACAGAAGAAAGCAAGTCATAAGATATGAGGTATGAGGGTAAATTATGAGGTGTTTTTTTTTTTTTTTTTTTTTACTTTTAACAGATACTTTGAGTCAGTGCACAAATGATACAGCACTGCAACAGAGAAATGTTGCCACTCTAAGGCCAATAGTCATTTCCTGTTCTGTTTCTGCAGCTGTTGGTTTCTGGTGGTTATGAGGTCAAATGTCATGCCTTTTACCTGATGAGGTTTTGCAGACGAAGCCCAGTTTGTCAGTGCAGTTGGCTAACTGCCACACAGCATCTGATATCCGCATAGTCACACATAGACCAGCCCTCATGACACTCGGATCTGGAGCTTTGGAGCGCCAGTAAGTGTACTTGAGCGGTGAGCTATCCAGCCGAGTCAAAGCGTGCTCTGAAATAAGCATTTAGGACAATTTCATTTTTTCAGATAAAACTTTCAATAAATATAACATCAAACTTTGAAATGCTCCTATTATGTGTTTTCAGATATGACCTTTAATCTAGTGTTACTGCAGTATAGTGTTTGGGAATGCAAAAGGTCAAAAGTTTCAAAGATCAAAGTAGACGATAAATGTAGTTACGGTCTCCCAAAAGAAAGAACGGATTCTGAACTGCCTAAAACGAGTTGTTAGTTATTCCAACCTGACTTCCTGCACAAAACAATATCGGTTTGTAAAAAATTAGGTCTTCATTGGCTGCCGGTGAATATCTACTTTGACCTGATCTCAAACACGGTAGCTCTAGCTGAGGCCAGGAAGAGTTTAGTTCATGTTGTTGACATGTATAACAACAGTGTTTTCTGTGCTGCGAAAGCAAATCCACTTTTCATGCACTTTCAAAGAATGAGGACTCAGGCTCGAATTGATATGGAACAACCATCATTACTGTTCAAAATTACTGAGGAGCCTCCAGAGCTAAAATTCAGAAATGATAAGGGACATGAGTGGTGGATCATTTATTGAACCATTTTAGACACTGTCAGAAAAGAGGTGACAAGATATGTGTCTGTGTGTGTGTGTATATATATATATATATATATATATATATATATATATATATATATTAATTTTATACTTTTATACATAATAATTTTCATACATCATTTCAAATTTACACATTTGTTTATATAATTATAATATATATATATATATGTATATATATAATTCTAAATACATTGTATATTTTTTATTTATATATTCTGATATTTATGATATATATATAAAATAATATAAATATATGTGTATATAAAAATTAAATATATATAAAAGATATCAATACAGTAAGTCATTTTCACCTAAAACTTAAAATAAATAATATAATATTTTATATTATGTGTATTATATATATATATATTACAAAAATAATTGTATTGTGTATATATATCATTTTATACTTTTATACATAATTTCTATACATCGTTTTAATTTTACACGCAAGTTTAAATAACTATAACCAATATAAAATTCTAAATATATTATTTTGTTATATCATTAAATATATATAAAATTTAAATGCTCAGTTTTTACAAAAAAAAAATCAGCTCTTACTGTCAGCGTTGTACATAATTCCTAGCCACATTTTCTGAGGCCCCTTGTAATACGACCCCAACTCGTTAACGACAAACCGGCTCTCCTCATCATCTTGAACTGTGAGAAGGTCAGAAGTATTTCCTGAGAAAAAATAAAAATCTTGTTAAGCCATGCAAATGCAACCAATGATGATCAAAGCCACCACTAGGTGGAGCTCTTGATCTAAACCATTTTAAAATTCTGTACCATTCTTTTTACAGTGATTTCTTGCTTCCTCCAGGGTCATCTTTGTTGCAAAATATTTAAAATAATAGCAGCTCCCGCGAAACTTCATCCATTTTTCAGGACATACCACTTCATAGGAGAAAGCGATGCTTTCTGTGCGAGGATAAACAATGATGTTAGTCAGATTTCAAGAATTTACTAACTGATAAAATGAATCGAAAGACAGAGAGGAATGGACTGACTCGGAGGAGGTATGTAGCATATCGCTCCTGATAACGGCATGTCACATTCTGTCTCTTTCCAGCGTCCATTAACATCCATGAACCCACAGCCTCCATCTCCCATTGGCATTTCCCAGTGAGTGAACGATCCCTCACTGCCGTCGGACCACTGGTGAGATGCATCATCCTATGGAGATGAGAGGGCGCTCGCTTAATATACCAATGCAACTCATCAAAATACATCACAATGTGATTTCAAAGCCTCTTACATCTGTGCTGTACAAGCCAATCCAGAGTGGGGCTTCAAGCCTGTTGATGAGCACAGTGAGATAGGCCTGATGATATGGGTCTGTGATGCTCACAAGCGCCGCCCCCTTGTGCAAACATGCTTTCTGGGCCTCGTACCAGCTCAAGTTGCCGTGGATGATACGGTAACTGTGGTTCTTATACTCAGATGAGTCCAGAGAAGAAGCGGTGTAATAGGGTTGGGTTGGACGCTTGGTTATGTCTGAGATGAAGCAGAGATGCCACATTAAAGGGTTAGTTCACCCAAAAATGAAAATTCTGTCATTAATTACTCACCCTTATGTCGTTCCAAACCCATAAGTTGGTGTTCGTCTTTGGATCGTAAATGAAGATATTTTTGATCAAATCTGAGAGCTTTCAGTCCCTCCATTGGGAACAAAACAATTTATACATTCGATGTCCAGAACGATAGGAAAGACATCATTAAAGTAGTCCACGTGACTCCAGTGGTTTAAACTTAATTTCATGAAGCAACGCAATATTGAATCCATTATGGGAGCACCACGACACATTATTTGAACATTAACCAAAGTTCCATTTTTCAAACATTATGGGAATGTTACTTTTGAATGTTCTCTGACCAGTCCCTCCAGAAAAACGCGATTATGCGATCGCTTGATTTCATGCATAATCAGCCAAAGTCCGCATATTTATGCGGGGGTCGCATTTTTTCAAATATGCCGCACTTTCGCCGCATAAATTGCCGATTTCAGCAAGAAAAATATGCGGGGCTAGCATGATTTCATAATCGCTGTATTTTCGTTGCAAAAAAGTCTCATATATCTTAGCAGAAAGTTGAAAAATGTTGCGTTTCCTTCACACAAGTAAAGCGCCATTATTTTCCCTCTATTGCCATGAAGTGACGTAATGACGCGACGTGAACGTCGTCTGTAAACCCCGCGGTGAAACCGTGATGAAGCACGCCAATAATTCTCATTTGCCAACAAAAATAAGCTCAAAAGACCGCGCGAAGCAGTTTCCCGCTCTTTTACATGATAGTGGGGGCAAATTATTATATAGTATAATACAGCTACAGAACTTATTTGACTCTATGTTTTGTAATTTTGAGCCATGTGTTGATTAAGGTCTGAAATAAAACAGAATGAGAACTTCAATATTCTGTGATTTAGTAAGCCTGCCTCTTTACATGAAGGTAGTATCTAGAGAGAACAGGGTGTTGGGGGGAATCACCTTTTTTTCCTCTTTTGCATCAAAAACCGCAGTTTTTGCAAGTTCCCGCAATTTCATCGCATAAAATTGCAAAAATATCCCGCCCATTCCATCGCATTTTTTAAGAAAACGTGCCGCATAATCAAGCATTTTTGCCCGCAACAATCACAAAAAAATCCCGCGTTTTTCTGGAGGGACTGTCTGACAATTCTGAAAATAACTTTGAGCAAAGTTCTATTAACGTTACTGGAAGAACTTTTTTCATTACTTTGAAAGAACTTTGCCAGTCAGCCAAAGTTCTGAGAACATTCCCTGTCAGCTTGGCAACAAAATTTTATTGTGTCTAAATAAATCAAGTGAATTTAAGCATCACAACAATATAATTCACAGTATGAAAAATGGATATTTTTTTTTTTTTTACCTTTACATTTAACGGTGTTATTAAATAACTAGTTTTGGGTTCAATGGTAGCAAAGGCGATATAAATGTAAAAATATAAGAAATCCACATCCGCAAATGCACACTATCGGTCAAAACCAATAAATTAAAAAAAATCTCTACTGTGAAAAATCTATCTATATCGTGAAAATGATCCTACCTTGCAGCTTCTGGCACACAAAGCCGTAGATGCTCTCAGTACAAACGTCATCTTGCCATACCCCTGTCACACGGAAGATGTGACTGTTGGACAGGTAAGTACAATGAGGTTCCATAGGAGATATATAATTAGACCTCTGTAGACACACACATAGGAATAAACATTTGAAAACAGTGTTGGAATCAAATTACTTTTCCAATATATTAAATCCCGAGTGCTTATACCTCCCAGTTATCATAGACGAGGGACTTCCCGTTGCTCCATTTGGGAGAAAAACGCCCCTTTGCACCAATCCAAACCCCTGCTGACCTGCCATGAAGCAGCATGACGATGTAGGCTTCAACGATAAGATAAAAGGCATGAAAAAATGTCAATACAAAACAACATCGGTGTCACAATCTGTGTGTTCAGTTCTCTTTTCATGAAATTTTATTCTGCATTTATCAGTTACCTGTCTCCTTTGTTCCTAATTTGCCACCAGTCATCAGTAGTAATCGACACTCTTCTTATCATCACACGTGTTCGTTATGTTGTCATTATCGCTGTGTTTTAAAGTTCCTCTTTGTGCTCCTTTGACTTGTCCGGTTTTGTTTTTGTATTGCATGCTACACGCTGCCTCGTTGCTATTTCTACCCTTTGGATTACCTGAGTCTACTTGGGTTTTCTTTATTTAAATAAAAGGACTTATATTTGATCTTCATCATTAGACTGACAATGTTAGTCAATAGAATACCGGACCATAAAAGAATTTAATAATGGATCTTGCTTCCATTAATGTAGCCCTGATGGGGGTTTCAGGGAGGATTGCCTCCGACATGCCCATCTCCTGGGTCACGTTGTCGGCCATCTGTACCACCCTGTATCCTACCACCATCCACTCCTCCATGGGCCTTTCTACCATCATCTTCTTCATGGCTTTTCCCACCCTCATCTCGTCCATGGCTTCTCCCACCACTGTTCCGCCCTGGTTCCTCCAATTTGGCTCCCATTGGGTTTCTAGCACCTCACCAGTCCACCTCCAGAACCTCCTGCCCTTCTCTCTCAATCTATCCATCACAGGGTGAGGCCGCACCGTCCCGGGAGGGAGTGTTCTGTCACAATCTGTGTGTTTATCACTGTGTATTTAAGTTCTTTCTTTGTGCTCCTTTGAGTTGTTCGGTATTCTTTGTGTATTACGTGATACATGCTGTATCGTTGCAATTTCCACCCTTTGGATTAACTGAGTCTACTTTTCTTTATTTAAATAAATGAAAGGACTTATATTTGATCTTTTCTGCCTTTCATCTTCATCCTCTGACTGAAAACATTATAATCGGAAATGAACGTGATCTTTACCTTGTTCGATTTCATCCTCTATGGATACCAGGGATCCCTGATAGGATGAGCAGATGGACTGAGCCTCCTGCCAGGTCTTCCCCTCTTCCGGACAGGCTGGGAGATGCAGGAACAGACACTGGCAACCAATCACAAACAAGCAATTCTCAATTATACAATAAAACACAAGAACCTAAAATGGTAAATGGAGTTGATTTCTGAAGATCATGTCTGACAGTGGATAGAAACATACTGCATAATTCTGTTCATAATGGAGTGCTATTAGTAATATTAGTTATTCAAAAAAAAAAAATCAATACGTGAAAGAGAAAAGGCATGAGCCTTTAATATTAAGAATTAATTGTTAAATTATGTTTTTGTTGAAAAACAATTAGTTTAAATTGAAATGTATGTTCTATATAATTTGTGCTGGAAATATTTTTTAAATTGTACAAAAAATATACAATTGAAAAACATTCCAAAATCAATCAATAAATAAATACATAAATAAAGTGATATTACTTTACAAGAGCAACATGAAAGGAATATGCATTTTTGTACCGACCGGTCTAAGTTACATTCTCACAAGGCTGCTAAACCAGCTTGTAGTGTGTAATGTGAACCTTGTGTCCGTAGTAGAACCAGTTCTCTGGGCAGCTGCCGATATAGTGAGGTTCACGCGGGTCCTCCAAAACAGACACTGTTCTGCGTTTGCACACGTAACCATGAAGATCTTTACAGCTTCCTGCCGACCACTGACCTGCACAATATTATCGATCAGCTGTGTTTGGGTATAGTGGATGATGGTACTTGCGTGTGTTTAAAATATTGTGTGTACATGAATTGTTTACCAGACTGAGATGACATTTGGATGCAGTTTTGGCCAGGCTTTCGGGAAAAACGACCATTTTCCCAGTTCTCATAATCCAGAGCGGATCCGTCAGTCCAACTGCAGAGCACACACAAAAACACACAAATCCCGAATATTGTACAGTGTGTTCCCCCTATGCTCGTCTTTCTTTCTTAAAGGTTCTGAAACGTGTGAAAGATTTCTGTAACGTAACTGCAAAAATACTGTTTATTTTGACAACTTGAGAAAAAAAACAAGAATATTTTTTTAAAGAATAAATAACATTTCTTGTTCAGTTTTTTTCTGCCTTTATCTATCACTTATTATATAACAATAAATACATAAATAAAAGTCAAAGTAGTTACTTAATTCTACTGTAAAAGAGACTCATTATGGTAGTCAAAGAAAGGCACCTGAGGCCATTGTGATTACTGTTAGCAGACAAACCAATCCACCAATATTCAGAGTCCTAAAAAACAAAGACACAAACAAAGATATTCTTTTATATACATACATATAATTATTATATATGTGTGTATACAGTACATGCACACACAATACTGTTCAAACGTTTAGAGTCAGTAAGTTTTTTTTAAAGTCTCACCAATGCAGCATTTATTTGCCATTACAATTTATTTTCTATTTGAATATATTTTAAAATGTTATTTATTCCTGTGACAACAAAGCTGAATTTTTAGCAGCCATTACTAAAGTCTTCACTGTCACAAGAAGCTTCATAAATAATTGTAATTAGTTGATTTTATGCTCAAGAAACATTATTATTATTATTATCAATATTGAAAACAGTTGTGCTGCTTAATATTTTTGTGGAAACCATTTTTTTCCAGGATCTTTTGATGAATATAAAGTTCAAAATAACAGCATTTACTTGAAATAGTAATATTTTTGAAACATTTTAAATGTCTTTACTGTCACTTTTGTAAGGAATAATTAACATCAGGCCGTTGAATTATTAGAAAATAATGCACACCTGAGGGGGTAAAGCGGCCAAGAGGCGAAACTGAGAATTATTCCGCTTATATACTATGGTTACCACACCTCAATCATTTTTCAGGTTTTTAAAATGCTCATGCGCAGGGCTAATTTCTTAAGCATATCATCCCCACGTTGCTAATTCCAAAATGTAATTTTAGAGCTACGGATACTTCAGCCATTGACAGCAGGCTAATACAGTTAATAGAGAGAAAGAGAGAGAGATTAAGTGTTCGGCAGCAGTCTCTCTTTAAGTTTAGAGTGCTAGAGTGTGCTTTTCGTACAAAATGAAACATGGAAATAATTTGTAGTTTTTATCCTATTGTTTACTGTATTTATTTGCGTGGTCAATGTACTTGTGGATTTTTGTTCTTTTGCTGTTGTAGGCTGTAAGGAATCATTTGGAGAAGCGATACGGACATAGGTAATGTGGTCAAGACCTGCCTAGAATTATTTTAGCCGTGAGCTACACCTTAGAAAGTTCATCAACCAATCAGATTCAAGCGTTCAACAGCCCTGTAGTGTAAAATCAATTTAATGCATCCCTGCTGAATAAAAGTATTAATTTCTTTAAAAAAAACTTCCTGAGCCGAGACTTCACATAAGTAAATAAATATATATATATAACCTTCATGCGTTCTCTGATGAAGTTCAGTTCTTCGCTAGAGTGAACAGAGAGAAGATCAGCGCCCATCATCTTACAGGCGAAGGCGACAGCCTCCCAGGGAAACAGCCTACTGGAAAAGTAATATTCAGCTCCATGGAAAAACACCCATGGCTCTTGCTCTGCACCATAAATAAAAACAAATGTCATCGTCATCAACATCCTCAGTGAGTTTCTGTAGTATTTAGCTGTATTACACTTACGGTCGCTGTACCAGTACGGCTTGACTAACTCCACACCTGACGAAAAATCAAACACCTACATTTCAACGATTATAGAGTTCAGTGCAGTTTTATGCATATTTTTTCCAGCTTAAAAGACCAGAATGTTGTTGTTTTATTCTCAAAAAACATATTATTGTTATTATGAAATCATGACTAGACTTTTCAAATAAATACAAAACAATTAAAAAGTAAAGATTAAAAATATTAGCTGAAAGTAGCGTGGAAATTTAAGAATGTCAAAGCAGGACTTTTCAGCAGGTTGATAATGGATTTTTCCCTAAACACAAACCTCTAGGGACCTTGCAAATCCACTCATATCTGGAGTCACATGATTGGGGCGTGAGAGTGTTTGTGAGGTCACTGTACACAGCACACATGCGAGAGTCCACTTCATTCATATCCTCAATGAACGATGTCACCACCTACAGAATGAATATGACAATGACTCAAAATACCTGGTTCCTCCAAGATGGTCTGTTTTTCTAAACTGACTTTCTGTCTTTCTTCTTCACATGTAGATAATATATTCAAACTTATCCAAAGCACTTGACACTGCTTTCTCATTTCTCTTTGGCTTTTTTGTCAGTTTTTCCCTTTTTCTTTGAATATTTACCGGTGTGCCATCTGACCATTCCCAGGCTCCATCGGACCTAGGGTTTCTCTTAGTAAATCCCACCCAAAACCAGCGACCCTCTGTACTGAAAAGAGACAAAAAGAAAAAGGAGAGAGAATATTTAATTAATTAATTAATTAATTAATGCTGTTAAACTGATTAATCACAATTAATTGTACCTAACATAAAAGTTTATATGTGTGTGTATATATATATATATATATATATATATACACACACACACACACACACACACACATATATATAAAAATGTATAAACTGTTAGATGCGATTAATCACTAAATAAAATTAAAAAAATAAATCAATAAATATAATTCCGAATTGCAAAAAAACAAAAACAAATAATAATTCACTATATTTTTAAATTAATTATTTTTTGACAAATTTTAAAAATATATCTAGATACAGTGGGGTCCAAAAGTCTGAGAGTTTCAAAAAAGGCACAAAATCCAACAATGACACCAATATATTTTGTCTGGTTAGTTTCTAACCTTCCAGGTTTAAACTACATTTTGAATCCCTTATTTTCAATGTGGTCTTTTTGAATTTTGAACCCTACTGCACAAAATCCCAAAAGATTTGTTATATATAATATATATAACAAAATTTGGGGGTCAGTAAGATTTGTTTTTTTTTTTTTTTAATTAAATTTTTTTTTCAGCATTAAGAATTGAAGAAGTTCTATTCTATTCTAACTTCTATTTTTAATATATTAAAATATAAAAAATATTTAAAAATGTTATTTCACAATAGTACTGTTTTCCACCTAAATAAATGCAGCCTTTGTGAGCATAAGAGACTTCATTTAAAAACAATTAAAAAATTTTACTCACCCCAAAACTTAAAAAAAAAAAAAAAAAAAAAAGTGTCGTGGATAAACATGTAAACCAACCTTTGGAACATCACGGAGAGAAGATTTTTGACAAAAGCCTGATCTTCATTGTGATGGAAACTGGCCAGATCAGCACCCAAAGCCCGGCAGAAGAACTGAGCCTCGGTCCAGGAGCGCTGCATCAGGATCTTCTCGCTGTGATACACCTAAACGACAAACAAACAGATAATGAGCCAACAGAAAAGAATGGCAGTAACATACTAAATATTAAGTAAACAATGGGTAAATATGTATAAAACAAAAGATTCAAAACAAGATTATGAGAGCATGCAGTGGTTTTCTATAACGCATTTATATAAATACATACCTTGTAACAGTGAGACAGGCCTTTCTGGCTCTCCCATCCTGTTGGACATGGTGCATTTATATCTATGTGTGGATCAGGCATCGGTGTGTCATGGCTACTGCTCACTTCCAGTTTGCACACAGCCAGGGCCTTAAAGGTCTGACAATTTTTCACCTCCCAGCGACCCAGTGCTTGACCCCCAGACATCACCACACACCCCCCACTGCTCACTGCAGACAGAGGGAAAGGGGATAAAATATAGAAAGAGCTTTCCGTCTGTTTGTGCCTGCTAGCCTAGATTTATGAGGCAACTGTTTTAAGTGCTTACCTGGCTGGTGTCGGTTCCAGTTGTTGTAGTTGAGAGGTGTCGACGAGTTGTCCAGGGTCAGCCAGCGGTATTCTCCGATTCTTTTCCGGTCCTGCAGCGCTGTCCAGTAAGATTGGGAATCAGAGCCTCCCATTTCACTGATCAGACTGTTTAGAAAAGCCTGCTCGAACCTGCCACAGAGAAACCACACAAATGTATCTGCTTCTTTCATGTTGTAAACGCCTTAATTATCCTTGTATAGTAAGTATTTCCTGACTCACATACTCATTTGAGGTTAACACTAAACGAAACACATTTCCTGGCTATTCCAGGTTGGTTTATCATCCATCCTGGGAAGTTCCATTAGTTATATAAACTACCATCCATTAAAGGGAGTTCATATTTTTCTATTTATCAAGGAAACATTAAATTGATCAAAAGTGACAGACATTTATAAAGTTATAAAAGATATTTCTAGGTCAAATCAATTCTTTTGAACGTCATATTGAAAGGATTCTAAATTTATAATGGTTTCTCAAAAAATGTAAAGCAGCACAACTGTTTTTAACATTTAACAGAAAAAATGTTTTGTTATGACAATTCAGCCACAATTATTTGTCATATTTAACAAATAATCTTTAAAACTCACGCTGAGGTCTGTGGAACCCTCCCCCATGGACACCATCTGATAAGGTTTACAATCAGAAAGAATTTGCAGAGACTTGGGGCTCTGACTTAATTCTTGTTGAGAAAGAAAAAAAACAAACTTTTAATCCTATATATTCTATATAGAACCACGTGAGAAATGTATAAACGTGTATCCAATTTTCCCCTCATGATTTTCCTTTTATAGGGTTTGGCCTATGTATTAACTCTCTCTTTTGAAATCCTTTGTATTAATGTTTCAGAGCTGCATACAAGTTAGTGTGTTTGGTATCGATGGACTCCAACTTTCGTTTCCCGTTTAGTCATTTGTTACATGTCGCTAACTCTGTGACACATTAGTATTATAAGGGCACGGGAACATCTGCAGTATTCGGGATCTAGAGATGGCAAAGTGTCTGGTGCAGGGATTGTTGTGAGGACAGGGAGAAAGTGGAGGGCAGCTGAGGCAGTCCAGCAAGCGGAGTCTCGGCTGCAGCACAAGGCCATCCTTGGGACAGTGGCGCAAGGCAGAGCGGGACTTGGAAGTCTAAGAGTGACCCGTTATGACTCTGCCAGCGCAAGGGAGAGGCAGAGGTTGGTACAGGAAGAGGTGCGAGCCTCAGTCGAGGAAGAGCGAATCAGCAGAGCTGTGGCCATGCGGCAGCAAGGCGCCTGGATGAAGTGGGAGCAGGCGATGGAGCGGAGCGTCACCTGGAAGGACATCTGGAAGTGGAACCCCCAGAGGATCAAGTTCTTGATTCAGGGGGTCTATGATGTCCTCCCAAGTCCATCTAACCTGTGTAGATGGGGAAAAATAGAAACACCTGCGTGCCCCCTATGTTCTAAAATAGGGACTTTGGAACATATCCTGAGCAGTTGCCCCAAGGCGCTGGGTGAGGGCCGATATCGATGCAGGCATGATCAGGTCCTCAAATCCATCGCAGAGGCAATCAGCAAGGGGATCAAGGGCGGCCGACACTCCCAAGCTACAGCCAAGGCTATTCATTTGTGTCCGGGAGGGCCAAAAACCAGAGAAAGCATTGACAAATTGCTCTGCGGGTTTGCTATTTACAGCGCGGGACTGGGCAATGACAGTTGACCTGGAAAGGCAGCTTAAAATTCCAACATACATCACACAGTCCAAATTGAGACCTGATATCATTCTGGTCTCTGAGGCCACAAGCTGACAGTGCCCTGGGAGGAGAGGATGGAGGAGGCTCAAGAGAGAAAGAGGGAGAAATACCAAGAACTGGTGGAGGACTGTAGGAGGAATGGATGGAGGACCAGGTGCATGCCAGTAGAGGTGGGCTGCAGGGGATTTGCCAGCCACTCCCTGAGCAAGGCCTATGGAACGCTGGGCATAATAGGTGCTAACCGAACAAGAGCCATAGGCAACAACGTGGAGGCAGCAGAAAAAGCATCCAGATGGCTCTGGGTGAAGAGGGGAGAGCCGTGGGGGCAGTAGAATGCCACTTGGACACAGGCCGGGGTCTGATCAGCCTCGGTCGGGTCGCCAGGACAAGGGTGTCTGTTGTAAGACCCGAAACACCCAGTGACTCCTGGAAACAACACCGATGATGTGTCCAAGGTTGTGCATCAGAAGATTTCTGTAGACTAACATCAGTTTCTGTAAACTAAATGGTTCTTTTCTCAAACATCTAATCCAGTGTCTCATGCTAATATCCTGCTAGAATACAGAGATCGTAAATTTTCCTTTGGGAAACTTGAGTCTGATTTGCCCACAGACCCAGAGGAGGAGAGGCCAGCACCTCCCTCTCTCTCTTGCCTGCTCCGACCGACATTGCATCTGCGGGGTGCTGCCTGTTGGCCTGCTCCCAACCATGTGTTTACTTAGGAGAGAGAAGGACTCTTTCCCACTGAGTTAACTAACCATGTAAGTTTGTCATTATTTCTTCATTCAACGCAGAAGACATCGATTGCAACTTCAGCGCCATCAGAACAAACTCAAGACTTTCTTACTGCAACCGTATATTCGGACGCTCTTCAATCCCAGAGGTAGAATGTAAGTATTGTACGATATACTAAATTGCTGCCAGTTAGTTAAAGTTGTTAACAAAGGAGCTTTGTGATGAATACTGATGATTCCTTCCGGGTTATGACCATAGCTTCATTTCCTGTTCCCACTTCCGGTTTCACTCTCACTTCTCATTTTACCTATGTGCATATGATTTGTGTGTATGCATGTGTTTGTTAGTTCAATTATATGTTTGTGATGTAGTTAATAAAATTTGTGCACAATACATATTTGGTTCTGACTCCCTGTCTGCTAATAAGTTGTCATTTAAATGATCTGGTTACACGCTCTAAGCGTTGTAAATGAATACTTTTTCTGTGGCCATGAAAAATATCCTTCTCTTAGAAGTAATGAATAATCAATACTGAGTGTTCACAGGATGAACTGATTGATTGATTGTAATTTTAGTGATACTATATCAAGTTAATCGGACTAACTGATTCAAATATTCATAATGAATAATCATAATGAGTTATGAATAATTATTAATATTTCTCCTTTGAGAAAATTGTAATAAAATTGTAAATACATTTTTAGTTTTTACTCATTTTCAGTGAAAGGTTTACGGCAAGTGATTTTGTTCTGAAAAAAAAAAAGACACTAGGTAATTTTATATTTTATTCATGTTTTCATGTTTTTTAATTCACTTATCAAATAGAAGTTATTAGAATGTAGAAATAAAAAGTATGAGTTAGGTGTTTAATTAACTCAATTCTACTCTATTCAAATTGTGCACAAACTAATTTGTCACTGTTCAGTCACCGCTTACTCTGATCAATACCAACAAAATTTTATCCAGATGTCTACATACCTGCTTTCTACAGTAACAAGAGGAGATTTGCAGTAATATCCTTTCACTGCATCTTCAAACGTCTGCTCCTGATCTGTGATCTTATAACACCAGTTGTCCTTCCTTCTCCAGCCCTGCACATACACACATAGATTTAAATAGATTCTGCAAAATGTAATTGATACATTAATATACATAACATATAGATAGATTAATAATATAAAATGAAGACTTGAAAGAACACAGCGATATTAACCTGCTGAGATATTTGTCAATATAAAACAGATTTTCCTCACAAAATCTGATTGTTAATGTTTGTATAGTGTAGTATAGGTATATAATTCATGTGTCATATGTAGCGTGTACTACAAAGTAAGGTCTTGTGAACTTAAAGGACATATGTACTTGATACAACTAGTGGCATTTTGGACAGGTCCATATAGGGCCAGATTTACTAAACAGGGCAAATTAGCATGAGGCCGCAAGTACATGCCAAGTACAAAATGGGCTAAGAAGTGCTTTTTTTCAGTGTTAAATAATGGCGCAAATACCAGTAAATTGAATAACTTTTTTTTTTTGACATTTTTGCCTTTATTATGATAGGAAAGTAAGCAGACAGGAAGCAAAGTGGGAGAGAGAGGGGGGCGGGATTGGGAAAGGTCCGCGAGTCAGGACTCCTGACTGTAGTTTTTTAGTGCCAAAAGAGGGTTTTCTCTGGAGAAAGCTGTTAGCAAATCTGCCCCACATTCGGGTGTGACTTTTTTGAGAGAAATACAGAATATAATGCTATTTATACTATAAATAGTGCATAGTTCATTGTTATAGCAGGTAATTTGGGGTGCAGCATTAGATTTTCCAGTGGCATCTGGCTGTATTTTCACACCGGTCTTACATTAACCCTGAGTCAAATGATCTCAATTCAGTGTCCTTAATATAACCTAGACCAGATTGGAACAAGCATTTTAACAGCTACAAATAGACACAGCCGAGTAGTTAATGCTGAACTTTGAATCTTACGGGGAAGTGTATATTTTAGGTGCTAAAATAAGCTTTTTCACCATTTTACACTCTTTTGCCTTCAGTAGAATACAAAACCATTTCAGTAGATAGAGAACAGATAAACGGTTGTTCTTCACATACAGTGCAAGATGATTAAGTGTGGGTGATGAGCATGTGTTCATCTTTAAAAAGTGCCCTTTCTCCGTTTGGTCATATTCATCACGTTCGTCCTTCTTGCAGGCTTCTTGTTTCATAGCCAGCAAAAGGAGAAACGGGGCGACAGAACAGATCTGAATCATTCTGTTGTTCTCCGGCCGTGACCTGCTCTCACCCTTGCTGACGGCCACGCCGTCCTCTAGACACACGGCCTGTCTGCCCTCTTCGCCCCGCACAAAGCCCATCTCAAGCACAACCAATTGGAAATGCAGGAAAACAGATGGAACGAGTGTCGGTAATGAGATTGACGGGAAAAGGCGGTTCGGTACTGGAGTTTTTTTGTCAGGTCAGTATTTCAAAGACCTCCACTAATTCACTGCATTTTATTCATGTTTCTCATGCAATGTATTTGAAATGACATGCTAAATGTGTGTGTGTGTGTGTATGACTGTTATGGGGAACTTTTGGTTTGGTTTTTGTTCTTGCTGTGCTTTTATTATGAAATCTGAATTGCAATCATATTAGTGGCCAAGAAAAATCTACTTTATTCTACATTTTATTAAATAATCATGTTTAAATAATCAAAAAAAAAAAAAAGCAAAATGATATGTGGAAAATACACCTGCAGATAATGTTAGGCAAATTACTCTAAAATGCAAGTTTTGACACTCAATGAATTGAATGTAAATAATGCAATTTATCTGTCACTCTTTCTCTTTTATAATGTGAACTGAATGAACCATTGAATGACAGATCACTAAGAGCTCAGGTTATTTACAGTTCTACTGTGTTTTGGGAGTGAATCACTCACTGAAAAGAACTGACTCAAAAGAATGAATCATTTGTGAACTGACATCAGGTTTATTTTAGTATTCTAATATGCTGAAGGGCTGGATTCTGGAATCCACTGCCGCTTCAATATATATATATTTTGAGTGATTTATCACGAAATTATCTTTCTAAATATTGAATTATTTAGAATGACTAACTTCAACTTATGTCAAAGCCTTTCATTTTCTTTTCATTTTCAAACACTAGAAAATAATGATGAATATTGTCTGTCCTCTCACTGAGAGAAAAGTCAACTTATCAGTATGTTTTGGTAAAGTTTCCTGTTCAGAGCAGAGCTCAGATCAACTTCAGCTTTGAAGAAACTGTGAATCATGTGTATCTATGTATGTGCGCTCAGTGTTCTGTACAGGTCCGTTATGGCTACTGGTGGACTGTTGTCATCTGGACTGGAGACCTGAAGGCGCCTATAGGCCTGACCTAGAGGGACATCCTGTCCCTAAGTTCAGCGTCCGATCGTCAGCATCATAATGGAAGGAGATATGCTTCCGACTATCTGTCCATGTGTGGAAAATGACCAGTTTTGTCTAGTTTTCTTAGCCAATCAGAATGTTAGTAATGACGTAGTTAGTGGACTCTGTTAGAGTATAATTGTTCTGGAAATGTGAATGTAAGAGAGAGAGGGAGAGAGAGAGAGAGAGAGAGAGAGAGCGCGGCCTACGAACTCATTGTGAGACTTGAAGCTGCTTCTACTGATGAAACTGCAAACTATTCTTCAGTAAAATTTTCTTCAATTTATTTTTTTAAAACTCTGACTCCGGGTCTTCATTTATCATATCTGGTCTTGAACTGTAAAGTCCCCTACAATATCATCATAGAATTCATCAGTATTTTTAAAATGAGCTTTTATTTGTATATTTTCAATTGAATTTTGTTTTATTAATAAATATTAGTTTTTATTTTTCTATATAGCTTTAATATCTTGTTATTTCAGGTTAATTTGAATCATTTTAGAATTTAAATTTTTTATTACAATTAGTTTAAAAACAAAGTTTTTTTCAGCATTATTTCAATTATTTAAAAAAAAAACATACAGCTGTTGTATAGGCCAGCAAAACATAAGCAAATGACTTTATAATCTGCTATATTGATTTCTTTTGTTACTTTCCTATTTTAGTTCAGTAAGACTGCATTTAATGTTTCTCCTCACAGATCTGTAACAATACGTGTATGTGTTATGTTGCGTTCTCACCTCTGGACATCCTTCATCCCATTCACCAGCAGCATGCTGGGGAACAAGACCCGACGCCTTACAGATTGCTGCATGCTGCTCTTCACACTCTGCAAACTGCCATCTGCCTTCCTACAACACACACACACACACAATGAGTCTTTCACCAAGCACAGAAGAAACTGTGACTAACTGGTGACTGTGCGTCCGATTACCCAGGATAAAGTGTTCGTGCAGTGACTGTCTCTGAAATTGCTTTCTCAGTTGCTGTTTTATTTATGGGGTAATTCTGGACACGTGCTTCCTTCATGACCACATGCCATATGCTCAGTTTTATGACTAAAGTCCTGTGACATTAATCTGATCTTCGACCTCGGATCTCACCTTCCGGTCCGCTGTAACACAAACACGCTTGTCGCCATGATGATGGGAAGGCTCCTGAGAGTACCAGGATGTGAACGTGACGGGAGAGTCGTCTGACCATTGGACTGCGGGAAGTTTGTCCTCCTTGTGCAAGCCGATCCATACCTTAGAGTGGGATCCTGACATATCCAACAACACTGTAATTAATAAATCACTCTATAAAATGAAAAAATATTGAATTTCACTTCAGTATAATATCCAGCCAACCATTCAAGAGCAGTTTCAGCAGCAGTTCCTGTTGGGAGAGGGAGTGGACGCTGACCAGCTCTGCCTCAAGAGCCTTGCACGCGCCAGAAGAGCTGTCCCAGCTCGACTTCTCCTCCAGGTACCGGTAACAAAACCCATTGTGGTCCAACCAAGCGTCAGGACAAATCGTCTGCTTATATTGCCAGTTATCTTGTAGACAAGCAGACAGAGAGAAGATTTGAAAATAAAGTCTAGTATAATTATATAAGAAATCACTCTTCAAGAAAAAGTGATCATTGTAGGATAAAATATTTGTGTTAAAGCTACTCGTATAAGTTAGCACTAGATTATAGCAAGAAAAACATCGATCAATATATTATAAATATATATCTATATATGTATATAATGTTTTGGTATCATGCCAACCCTTGTAAGGAAAGGATTGATTCTTATATTGTTGCCGATGACCCCGACCGTATCTATATTTACACACATGCTGTGAGAATGTGTGTGTTTGTGTGTGTTTGATAGCCAGGGGCAGGAGTTCAGACTCTAGATGGGCCACAGCTGTTCTGCCTTTGAACAAAACTCAGGACACACCCACATGCTTCTTTTCCAACCAATCACAATCAACGCAGACCTTCATGGAAACAATAGTCACTAGTCTGTATCTGACAGGGTACTCGTTCCCTCAATAATGAGCACTGGAAAATAACACACGTTTTACGTAATAGTGGTTGTTACATGCTGGGGCTGAAGCTTAAACTAGACCAAACCTGAGATAACCTGGTGAATGGAGAGTCTGGGAAAAGGCAGACATGTTCGAGGGAAAGACAAAAGGCTATTAGAAACAGATGGATGGACAGACAAAAAGAGCTGGATTAGTGAAAAGAAGGATGAATGAGCAGTCAGATAACTCATCTGTTTACCAAGCGGCTCAGCATTCCGGCTGTAGTTGGTGGTTTTCTTGCAGATGTAGGGCAAGGCTGACTCACAGGACAGACTCTGCCAGGAACCCTGCGTGGAGTTAAACACCCCACACTGCTGGTTCTGCTGCACAGGCATGGAGGTCAGATCTGGACAGGGGAATAAACAGTGAATAGGGCATTTATTAGGTAATACTGCCCATGAAGAACGATTCTTCTACTTACATACATAGGCTAGCTATACCTGCGGTATGACTGGCAAGAGTCAATGGAGATCCATCAGACCACTGCCATCCCCCGTGCTGACTGAGGTGGTTTAATCCAATCCAGACCATCACACCCATATCTGAGAGTCTTTCTGGTGGAACACAATAACAACAATGAAATACTTCATGACATGTTAGGAAGAAAGTCTGAGCTAATCTTTTCCATACAACAGTGGATAGAAATTTATACTTCTAAGGGGCAACAACGAAAAAGCAAAAGCACCATAAAAGGTGTCCATTTGACTACTAAATTGATCTTATGTCTTCAGAAGACTGGGTATTAAGTGTTGTAGTCAGATGGACTTTATTTGCTAAAAAATGCAGTAAAAACAGTAATATTGTGAAATATTATTAAAATTTTAAATCATTGTTTTCTATTTATATATATTATTATATTATTAATATATTTTAAAATGTAATTTATTCCTGCGATGGCAAAGCTGAATTATCAGCATCATTCAGTGTCACGTGATGCTTCAGAAATCATTCTAATATGGTGATTCAATGTTGAAAACAAGGAAACAGTGATTTTTTTTCTTTCAGGATTCTTTGTTGAATAGAAAGTTCAAAAGACATTCTTTTGTTACAAAAAAATTAAAAAATAGAACTCTTATTTGCTCCAATCTTTTGAATGGTAGCCTATCACGGTATCAACAAATAATTAAGATGTAATGCTGTTTTCAACATTAATAATAAGAAGAAATGTTTCTTGAGCAGCAAATCAGCATATCAGAATGATTTCTGAAGGATCATGTGACACTGAATGATACTGATAATTCAGCTTTGCCATTGCAGACATAAATTGCATTTTAAAATACATTAAAATAGAAAGTTGTTATTTTAAACTTAATAATATTTCTCACTATTTACTGTATTTTTCATCAAATAATTTTAGGCTTGGTGAGCATAAGAGACTTGTTCTAAAAACAATAAAAAGTCTTAATTATTCCAAAATTTTCACAGGTAGTGTACTTTACCTCAGTGGAAAAAGATCTTCTTTTGTGAATCACAAGAAAAAAATAAAGATACAAGATTAGAAGAACAAGGAGGAGAGCAAATGATAATGAAAGTTTCATTTTTGAGTGAATCCACGCTTTAACCAGCTAAATTAGCTTAACTTTCTTAAACCAGCTTCACCGGACAGACCATGCTCATGGCAAACACAATGGCTATGTTAGTTATCCACCAGTTAGACCAAACCCAAACCAGAACAAAGAAACGATGTCAAGATAATCTGAATGCGTAAAAGTTTGACTCTGAGCGTGTGTATACCTCTGATAAAGCTCTGTTCACTGGACTGTGTGATGGACAGAAGACTCCCACCCTGTGCTTGACAGGAAATAAGAGCTTGACTCCAGGTGAGGATGGAGTACAAGTTAAACTGGTAACAGGCGTTCAGTTCCGGATGGCTCTCCCAGAATTCATTGCAGCCTGACACTGAAGAAAACACACACGGACAGCTCTAACTGGTTCTAATTGGACAAAATACAAATTTAAATGAATTAGTATGTGGTTTTACCTGAATTTGGGCAAAAGCCCCATTTCCCATCTTGATCATAGTGGTTTGTGGTGGCACACCAGGGGTGATGGTCCTCTCTTCCCTCAGAGGTACAATCCCAGAACCATTTGTTGTTGTATTTGAAGGGTATGGAACAGGTCATGCCATGGGAGTTTCCCTGAAGAGAATGGATGTCTGCCAATGGCAAAAAAAAAAAAAAAAAAAAAAAACAGTTTTAGAACAAGCAGAATCTGTCTGACTCCAGCCACATCAAATTAACCTCATCAGACAATCCACTTATGAACTAGTCTGATAGGTGACCTTTCTGGTCAACCAAAATGGGGCATCAGTTTAGCACTGATACTGATATCGAGAGAGAGAGAGAGGGTCAACAGCAGTTATTTTAAGTAAGTTTATATTAAAGTCATGTGGTGCAGCCAACATGCAGAAGCTTGCAGGAAAAGAAACAGAAAACAGGAAAATGACCTTCATGGCTTTTGTCAAGGTCAGTAAGTACTTTAAAATATCTAATAAACTTTTTTTTGTTTGTTTTTGGTAATGCAAAGTTCAGATTATAAACTGTCATATGGTGTGACTTCCCAAATTGTAAATGATATATATATACTCAAAATGTAAGAAAAATATATTATTACTTTTTACTTTATGGTTACACTGAGTCAATCAACTGAAACTTTGACATAAAAGTTTTTCAGAACCAAATTGAAATCAACATGAATACAAAGAGCACACTTTTGAGAACTTCTAATATAGTTATCGTTATATTTATTATTCTTAGACATCTTGCCTTCGTACGGATAAGCGCATGGCCCTTCACCAGCTGCCCCATAGATCCTCCACTGTTGCAGAACGGCTTTCTTTACCACCACTTTTGAGTCCACCACCGCTAGCTTATTATTCATCGCTCCATACAACATGCTGCCCCCACAGCGCCACCACATGGTTGGGAGGGAAACATCGCACTCAAAGATGCCCACGTCAGGCTGCATCTTTGTCGTGTTGATCCCTAGACATCGATTGGTGCCCAGATTGTAGAGACGGTGCCGGGACACCCATTTCCAAAGCAGGCGGGCAGACGGGGGGTCACAGGTGGTCAGAGATAGACCGGACGAGTCTGCCGAGAGGCAACGCTTCTGCGATACACTCTCCAACCGGAAAACACCTTTACCTAAATCACACAAACACAGATGCACAACAATGTTGAATATGGCAGCTTTCAAACTGGTCAAGCCAAAGCATATTTTCTTGACATAAAACATTTGGGAGATGTGAGGCCCTAGGGTTTCTTGACCAGTGGGAAAAGCCTTTCTTTAGGAGTATTGTATAGCCATTTACATGCAGAGCCATGTTAGATTATAAAGGCAAGTGATATTGGAGATTCTAAGCCTTTCAGAGGCACTGAGGTATCAGACAGGTCTGATTATGCAGCGAACAGATAGAAAGATAGAGCTGCTATCTCCAGTTTCACCTCCACAAAATGGGGCTTAATATTTCAGAGTTCTCAGAGCCGGCAGGGCTGAGGGTCTTTTGTGGGTGTTGACACGAAAGAGTAATTGAAGATACAGGCCAAAGACAAAGATATTCTCAAACAGTCGAACACACACAGAGTATTGTAACACTTCAAAGCGAAGTTATGCATTATCCTCGCCATATGTCTGAGAGCAAGAATTTGCTTGAAAGTGCATAGGAAGTATAGGATTTTCTTGTCGTGATAGTGGCGTTTTCATTTAGCTTGTGCTGAGAATGGTGATAATATTGTTTTTTTTTTCATCTTCAGTGTTTTAAAATGTGTTAATAAAATGGCTTAGTCCTTCACACAATACCTTTTTAAAAATAGCTTAACATGGAAATCTTCTTCTTCAGTAACTAATCCATATGAACTGAGCGGTTTAGTCCAAAGAGACTCAATCGCTTTATGTAACAAACAGATTTATTTAGGCTTTTATTCACAAATAAACATTGGTCAGCGAACATAAACAGAAGCTCAACAGAACCTGCTTGACGCGTGAGGACAAACCTCTTGCGGGGGCTCAAACATGCTGTGTAATACACAAGAACGAACCTCATTGGTTCTCGCGCAACTCAAGCAAACATACTTGAGCTTATGATTACCATAAATGATGTGTGAGTTCAAGAATGTTTACATGTGAATAAACGCCTAAATTGAATCTGTTCATCAAGTGATTGAGTCTCTTCAGAAAATTTGGACTAAACCACTCAATTCATATGGATTAGTTTTATGATCTCTTTATGAACTTTTTGAAGCGTCAAAGTCATAGCTGTGTATGGAGGGACAGAAAGCTCTCAGATTTCATCAAAACAATCTCCATTTGTGTTCCAAAGATAAATGAAAGTCTTACAGGTTTTCAACGACATGAGGGTGATTCGCTGATGATGGAATTTTCATTATTGGGTGAACGATCCCTTTAAGGAGACGAATATGTCCTAGAGTTATATTTACCTTCTTTCTATTTTTTTATTTTTTATTTATTCATTTACTTTTGTGTGTTTCTTCTGAGGAATACAAAGGAAGATATTTTTGTCCATACAATAAAAGCCCCAGTGTTCTTTGGACCCGACTTTCATTCTATGAGAAAAAAAACACAGTGGAACATTCTTCAAAATATCTTCTTTTGTGTTCGACAGAGACATAAAGGCTCATTTTTGGGTGAAAGTGTCCCACTGTACCTGAATTCCTCCTACTTCATGAAACAAAACTGAAAGTGTTCCATGACCTTAAATATCTCAGTGACAGATTAATTATTTGCTACGTGAGATCATAATACTCTGGAACTGCGAGACCCAAACGCGGTATGTCGAGCGTGTTGTTACCGATCTGAGTGAGTGAGGGTGTAGGTGAGTGTTTATGTAAGTCCTGCCGACCTCAGCTGACCCTGTTTACAGCCAGTGGAGAGACTCGCAACACTGCTTCCAAAGTAAATTTATACCTGCTAGTCGCTTTGGATTAAAGCATCTGCCAAATGCATGAATGAAAATGTAAATGCACTGGGACTGTAACGAATCAGGCTGTTGGACAAATTTCAGGAACCCACTGTGTCCTTCAGCAGGGGCCATACTTGTGACATTCTGTTTATTAGAGGAGAAGTCATGCAGTATACTGTATTATCCACAATATTTGCTCAATTTTAGTCTTTAAGGGAAAATGTGGACTGCAAAAACGCGATGAACCTAACACCTGATCAATTAAACCACAGATAAATTATAGTGTAGTTTTAAATCAATTATAAAACCACACTACAGGCAAAAGTCACCTAGGCCGTCACCTCATGCACAAGACAAACAAGCGAAGCATGCAGCCACCTTTAAAAGTTTGTGTTTGAACTTCCGATTTGTAATCAGAAGTATATTTCTATGGCATCGCTGTCGAAGAGTAATCAGCTGAAGTGGATTTACTTATTGTAGAGTTAACGAAATGTAATGTTTGAAGCGGACGAAATAACAAATGTCAGTAGTTCATTGATAAATCCGTAAGATCTTACGTTCATGCTTTAGAAACACAAACCGGAAGACTGAACACAACGAGCGCAGCGCTGAAAAGTGGCGGGGCTACATAAGGGGCAACTTCCAAACAGCATTTTTGCACACTTGAAGGTTACTTCGAGAAAGGGACGCCATTTGTAGGGGTGTTCCAAACGAAAGTAAACAACTGAATGCCTTCATGATGGGCCCTTCGTCAAGGCCGTTAGTGAAGGGCCCAGCGATGGTCACTTCGAGGAAGAAATTTTATTATTTATGGTCATGTATAGCATTCATTTTAATGCTAGATTGCGGAAGATTAACAAACAATCTACTAAAGCAGTTTTTTTCGTGATATATTTCACACATTTCTGTCATGTTATGTTTAAATAAGTTTCATAGGTTAGAAATGTTCATTAAGCCATTGTCCAAAGACAGCAAGTTTTAAATTGAAAACAGAGAAATACACACACACACACACACACACACACACACACACGTTGTGTTTTCATGGTTTATGGGGACATTCCATAGGCATAATGGTTTTCATACTGTACATTCTGTCCCCCTACACTACCCCCTACCCCTAAACCTACCCATCACAGAAAATGGTCTGCTATTTTAGATTTTCAAAAAAGATAATTCTGCATGATTTATAAGTTTGTTTCCTCATGGGGACCAAAAAAAGGTCCCCACAAGAAAATTTACTAGTATTACTATACCTGTGGGGACATTAGGTCCCCATAACGTAGGGAAAACCCACCCACACACACACAACATATTTGCAACAGCTGTGTTAAAAACAGCAATAATAATACATTTCTGTCGCAAGACCTGCTAATCAGCTGATGGCCAGTGTGCTGTGTTATCATGGGAGCATCCCAGGTGAAGATAATGAAGAAGTTACACTGCTCCCTTCGCCAAGTGCATTCCAAACGGTTACATAATAGCACGCAAGTGCCCCGCTCCCTCCAAAGTCCCCACTTCAAGGGCACTGCCCTTCCAAGGGAGTAGGGCATAGGGATGCACCCTTCCGTTTAGAATTTGTCCATGGTCTACTCTTTGAATGAAGATTACTGTCTTCTTAGCAAATGAGTAGGTCTATATGTCAAATTATACTGTACGTTACACTATACAATCCAACTCTACGTCCTTAATTTGACAATAACATTTGACTGCCGTTTCCTTTCAGTTTTGCAGAAGGCCAGATTCAATTGCGAAACATTCTCTGTTTGCGAATGGATTATGTTGTCACAAAGGTCTACGTGTGGTCAATAAAACGCATCCGTTTTGGAAATGGCCACTGAAAAATATTCCTTAGTTGTTGTTTTTTTTAAAGTGTTAAGTGTACTTTGAGTTTCTTCCAAACGGTCTCTGTTGTAGCTATCATGTGATGCGCAACCGCCTATCGGTTTGTGTACAGCAAACTTTCACTAAAACAAGTTTAGTTGTGTAACTCATAAAACACATCACTAAACAATTTTGTTTACTCTCCCGCCCGTTTGAGACTGAAATAACAGTCTGTGCTGGTTTATGTCAGCCGAGGAATGAAACACTACGGTCAGTCTTTCATAGAGAAGAGCTGGACTATGCGCTCTACATACTAATGTAATCTGCAGAGTTAATGTAACCAAACCCACGCGCAAAGAAACATTTCTGTAAGATATTGCACTGATATGTCGCGAGGGCCGATTGCACTTACTGTACAGCTCGAGAAGCTGAGTTTTGTTCCCAACTTCAGTTTTGTCCGACACTTCCGCAGCAGCACAAGCGAAAACACTGACATAAAGCAGCATATAAAGGACATAAAGCGCTTCATGGAAGCGAATACGAGAAGTTTGAGTGTCTCCTTGCATTTCTCCGCAGTTGAGCGCGCCGCATAGACTGCAGCCTGTTTTTCTCCACACTTTCCGCAAGTTATTAGATTCTTTACGTCACTGGTCTCTCTAAAGGGCAGTAAAAGGCAAAATATTCATCTCTTCTTACAGCCCGTCTGCTCTGGACGCGACGCGACCACATCCGAACGCGGACAGTCAGCGTTTTAGATTCCGGTGGAGGCGCGTCACTCGCGCGCAGTGTTTGACAAATCGCTTCTCATGCAATCGAGAATATGGCAGGAAATGAACCGAAAGCATTGCGATACTTACATTAAATGTACAGATCGTTTCAAATCACTGAGTAAATATGAACCATCTGAATACTTAACTTGGCCATGTAAAGATTCATTTAGAAAGAAAGAAAGAATGCGAGACTCCGTTTGGAAAAAACATCAAATATATATTATAAAACAAGTACAAACAGTCTATTTACATTTGATCCTGCAAAATCTTAAATGAATGAATGAATTAATCATATCTAGTACAAAAGGCTCAGCCTCAACTAACCAATCACAAACAACAGTCACAAATCCTACATAAAAACATTTCGCAATGACAACCACAAGAAACGCTAGGCTATATGTAAAACAAGAAGACCAAGTGTTGCCCAGATTTAACAGTACCTTTAGCAGCACAACTCATCGTTTCAAATTATTTACATTTTTTTAACATAAATTCACTGGCAAATTGACAATCCTACCCCCACCTTGCAATCACACAACTGCACACACACACACACACACACAATGTCCCACTTGTACAGTACAAGCAAATAAATTTAAATAATATCAATAATTAAAAAACAACAACAACAACAACACAGGATTCTGTGTTTCAACACACAAAGTTGGTCAGTAGCCCAAGGAAATATCACTCTTCTGCTGCCCTGTGCTTTTGTAGGTCACATTTTTAAATGTTGATGTCGAGCTCCTGAAAAGAGGATTTGTGCTCTGGGGATAAAAGACAGACAAAAGCACATTACATAAAAGTAAAATGGGCCATTAACACATTAAAATGAATGGAAAATGCAGTGAAATGCGTTAGTTAACTTGTTGGAATAGGGCAAAGCTCTCAAAAACGTTATCATACCGACTGCCATCTTGCTTTCGCCTTCTCTGCCTCAAACTTGGCAACCTCTTTCCGGTCGTGGACAGAAACAAGAAACTTCCAGATCACAAGGAGTGTAATGCCAATGACGAGGACAGACATGCACACGCCCAGAGCGATCAATGGTGCGTTTGGTGGCTCAGGGCAGGCTGTAGGATAAATATAATTGTAACTATATTCTTATGTATAATAACACAATGTATTAGTTAAAGTATTTATGTTCATATATATATATATATAAAAAGTTTTAATCTTACCGTAAAGCTTGGGGTTGTAAACGATGCTGCCTTGATCGCTGTCCACCAAGCTAAAAGACAGTAGGCAGCTGTCCTCGTTCTGTAAGGTGCACAATGCCGCTCGACTTTCCTCAAAATCTAGAAGAAAAAAAAACAATTAAAAGAAATATACACTCTATTATGTTAAAGTACAATAAGACCAACAACATTTATTAAGATTATTCCAAAGAATAAAAGTTTACTTTAATTTAGGCCCTGCATTTTCGTTTTAAAACTCACAACTTTTGCTACGGTTACGCCTATCGTTTACACTACTTCAAAAGTCGAAAACGCTGCAGAGTTTTAGTATTTAGAAAACGCTAAGGTTGCGTTTCAGTGTAAACGGGCCAAAACGGAGACTTGGCTGCCCACATTTGCTCTACATATCTTTGACGACCGTGTGAACAATAACATGGAAGCTGAACTGCAATCTTTGCTGGCTTTGTTGTCATTTTTACCAGCTATTGTGCAGTTCAACTCTGCATTTCTTTAATATTGCAGCTACATACCTGTGCAAGAGGCAACTGTTTACATTTGAATGCACATGCCCAGGGTGCATGAACGGACATGTGACATGCGTTTTCAGTAGTTTACTGTAGACGGAGATAGTCTCTGAAACGCTGTGGAAATACCAGTGTAGACGAGCAATTGCTCTCGATTTACCTCAACATGAGGACAAAAGATTTGTCAGTCAATATATGGGAAAACCAAGTAACTTGCATTATTTAAAAAACTAATTCAGATATTTTGTTGTTACTTTAATTGTTAGTTGAAAAAAGTAATCTGATTATGTTACTTGTAATGCGTTAACCCCAACATTGCCCCTGACAGATTAAATCAAATCCATACTACATTTTGCTCTCAAAATGAGTTATTTGTCACTCAAATATTCACCAACCTCTCATATATATATATATATGCCATATCATGCATGTATGGCACTACCCCGTTCAAACCTCACGTTTATTCCCTTCCATCTCTGTTCTTTTCTTCACATTCTCCTTTGTTCCTATTGTGTGTCTTTATCAAAGACACACAGCGTTTTGTTTCTTTTCATCGTCTCCCAGTCAGAGACCATATAGAGCCAGCCTGCACAACACCAGTTGGCTTGTGATCTCAGGGTTCATATAATAGACTGATCTTGTATAGACACTTGAGGGTCTTGAAACTCAATGGGCCCCAACAATAGGCTCTCCACACAACAAGCTAAGTAGCATGTTTTCCTTCGTAAAGTGTCAAGAGTGTAAAGGATGACTGCTTTTCATGTGCGTCTATGAGTACATGAAGGCAATGTGTCATAAAATTGTCTGTATGAGTAAAAAGACTTAGAATATATATAGGTTTAGAGTGAAATGAGGGTGAGTAAATCATGACAAAAAGTTATTAGCTGTACCGTTCCTTTAAAAGTGGAGTGAATGATTTTTTGCCTAATAAACAACTACCCTACTGACCATGTGACCACTATAAAGGAACACTGCCGAGAACAAAACAATGGATTCTGACCTGTGGAATTGCTGACAGTGGCATGTAGGGAGTTGCACTTCACGGCACACTCATCCGATGGCTCTTTAGCTTTGAGGTGACACTCCACACAAGACCTGTGGGACACAGTGACAACATGAAAAACCTGTCGACCCCACGGTGAGATCGTCTCTAGAGGAAGCTTAGTTTTGTATTCGTTGTGAGTTCATTCTCTCGTTATCTATCTATCGCAGAGTCAAATGACCCACAGGGTGACCGGACCTTTAGTGGGAGGAAATGCAATACCACAGAGCAGCCACATGCCTTTTTGGTGCTCATATATGCCCTCTGGAAATGAGTGGACAAGAGGAAGACTCATAAAAACTGGCCAACAGTGAACAGTGCTTGATTGATTCAGGCAGAGGAGACTGAGCCTGGTTTCTCCCAAGATTTTTTTCTACATTTTTGTCACCTGTTGGACTTTGGGCTCCTTGCTGTTGTTGCCTTTGGCTTGCTTAGTTGGGGACACTTGATATTCAGCAGTGTTTTGATCTGCCTGCATTGATACCACTGTATGCGAACTGAACTGAGCTGGACGATTACGTCACTGTTTTCTCCGCGCTGATAAATGAACTTAATTAATAACTATTGGTTTTTACAACAGAATGAATCAATACTGAAATGATTTAAGCTGGACAATGACACCATTTTCTTTAAGAGCTGCTGTGCTGCCAAAAATCAGTTATTACTTTAAAGCTGCTTTGACACAATCTGCATTGTAAAAAGCGCTATATAAGTAAAGGTGACTTGACTTGGACATTCTTCCAATTAGGACGTTTAAGTAAGATAAATAAGTGTGTGTGTGTGTGTGAGAGCTGTCAAATGATTAATCGCAATTAATTGCATCCAAAATAAAAGTTCATGTTTACATAACATATTTGTGTGTATACTTTGTATATTTATAATGTATATATGAATACACATACATACATACATAACAAAAATTTTATATTTATATATAAAATATTTAGATTTATAAATACAAATGATAAATAAATACACACATGTAAATATTTCTTGAATAAATACACGTATGTGTATGTATTTATTAGGGTGGTGAAGCGATCAAAATCTATAATCAATAATCTAATTAATTACACGATGTGCCGATTAATTAGTCGCACATCAAATTTGCCTGAGAAATTATCCGCCAAAAATAAATTGAATAATTACAGTGTAAAGCATCAAACAGAAAGAAATATTTTATTTGATCCAGTACAAAATGTATTACATGTAAACTTTGGAGTTTGAGTAAACGATGACTGAATTTTCATTTTTGGGTGACCAATAACTTCAATATATAAATTATATTATATTTGGAAATATGACATTATTTTTTTATGAAATTATACTATAAACATGAAACTGCTATTAGGTGGCGGTAAATGTCTTAAGTGGTAATGCGGTCAAAAGATTAAGTTATTCATTCAATTTGTTCAAACAGCTGATTCATTCAGGAGCGAAGTAAACGGTTCTCTTTATGAATGGCCCACTGAATCATTGGTAATTTCCATTGTGTGTTGCTCGGAAATGAACAGCTCTGCTTTGTCTTTATATTTTATACATATTTTTTATTCTAAAATAAAATAATGCTAACTTCTTATTGATTGATCTGTTGTATAAAATTAGTCTATAGCATTTGCACTCATGTTATTCTGGACAGAAAAGCAGCACTCGTGTGACGGCTATTGCGCTCCTTACTCGTGTGATATTGCTTAAGTATATCACATGATGTAAATGAGACAAAAACTCAAACATTTGAACTACATTCTATAGGCTCCAATCACACAGCGAGTTGTTGCCCTGTATCATATTTGTCATCAGTCAACTGTATGAAATGTCAGATCACCTATGTAGGTCTGGGGCGGGGCAAGTGCACTAAATTTAACGTGTTTTTTTTACACCGTAATAAATTTAATCGATACGACAGACTCAGTGTGTGTGGTGTGTATGTGTGTGTGTGTGTGTGTGTGTGTATAGCCCACAGTAATTCAAACCAGGTTGTAGTCAAAACAAATGCCTTTAAAAGCTTCATTTTCATTTTGAAAGTCAGTTTGTCAGTGATACATGTGCATGTCTTTACCTGGGTAAGTTACAGATATCTTCACAGGTTGGGCACCTTTCGCACCTCTCTCCTGAGGCTCCGGGAACGGTGCACTCACATTTTCCACACACACATTTGCCCCGTCCGCTGCAGACGGACCCATCCGCAGACATGCACAAGTTTGTGCTGGTGCTGCAGTTACAGAACTCCCCCATCCAGCCGCTGTGACACACACACTCGCCACAGTCACATTCCCCGTGACCTACACAAACACGTATAAAGATGAATGAAGGTGAAGGGGGGAAAAAACAGGACATTTATAATGTTACAAAAGATTTCTATCAGCAGAACAACTGTTTTCAACATTGATAAAAAGAAGTTGCCATAAATACTTAATTACTTGATATGCTGATTAATTAACATAAATGATTATGAACGTTTGCTAAGAATAGCCTTCAAAATGACCACATTACATTGTTAAGGTTCAAACTTAAATGACTTCCAATGGTAAGAAAATTCCTTTTTACAGAATTATTTTATATTAATTTCATGAACTCTACCTTTTTTACTCCATTTTAAAATAATTGAACCGCATTAAATTAATGGGATGACTATCACACTAAATTGACAGCCGTAAAATAAATATAAATAAACTCGCATTGCACTTTTGCTTGGATGTGTAAATGAATATAACATGGGATGGCTCGAACTAAACCCTTCCACCCGTGTCCTCCCGGGCACAGCAACTGTTTGGGCAATTATCAGCGTGTTATTCTTTCATTAACATTCCACAGGGTGAGAGCAGATCAAATATCCCTCCTAGTCTGTCAGTGCTTTCTTTTTGTGTCTGTCAGTGTGACAGTGGGTACTGACCTCCACAAATCTCTCCTCTGAACCTGAGGCAGGAGAAGTCGTCACACTCACAGTACGCTCCATACACGCGACCGAAATCGGATGGGTGGCACACACACTGTCCGCAGAAACACTCGCCCTGGCCGCTGCACATTTGTGCACCTTCATGTGCCCTGCCACACATAAACTTACATTAAACTATGTCTGCGTGCCTCGCAGTAAACACTCCATCATGGCTGTTCTCACCTGCAGTCACTGACTTGGTCTTGGCCCTCTGTGCACTCACACTTCGGCCCCACAAAGCCTGGGTCACACGCACAGGCTCCGCAATCCAGCGCCCCTCGCCCCCGGCTGCAGTAGCTGCTGTTCGCCTCGGGAGTTTTATGGCAGTCACACACACACTGGGACTCCAGTTCGATCTCCAGTGTATCTTGGAAACCCGCCGGCCGCAAGGAAAACCGACGTGGGCCAGCAAGACAGCCTTTTAACTCGACCGTAACGTTAAAAGATACCTGAGTGTGAAAAGTTCACTCTTGTTTAAATTTCTTTGAGAAAATATACAGCGGACAATTCATTGTGACAGAAAACAGGACATATTTGTCAGCGTTTCAAGCAAATATTTTCAGAACGTGTCCAACTTGTTTGGCAAGGCTTGTTTGTAACCGTTACACCATACCATTTGATTTGCTTGAACAGATAAAGCTGTTATGTACACGGCACAATGAGAGCAAAGACCTTTCTAAACTATAATATTACACTCGTGGCATTATAATGTATATCATACGAAAGCATCACATACTTGTTATACTAGGCTTTTTGTTTTTGCTTCAGTCTAGTTTTAGTCTACTAAGGCAGCTTCATTGTAAGTAAAGAAGAATAAAGTACTGACCACATCGCCAGCTTTGACTTTGGAGCAGTTTTTCTGTCCGGGAATAATGGTCCCGTCCTGACAGAGTGCCGTGAATGACATCTGCAGATCCTCAGTGTTGCCCAGAACCTCCAGATCAATCTCTGACCTCAGTTCCTGCCAATCAGACACATAAACTCCCTTAATGTGTGAATTGTGTGTTACTTAGTGTTATAAAAACTCTCCTTTGAGGCGGTCACTGCTGCAAAATAAAACCACTCAAAACAAAACACTAAACTACAAAACTACACTAAACTAAATACTAAACCCACCAAAAAGCAAACAAAAAAAAAACAACCAACCAAACAATGCAAAACTACAGAGATATGAGAAACATTAAAATAGCGCAGCTCTGAAATCATGTTTAGCGGTCATTATAATGCTGCATTTGATAATAATCATCTATTTTAAAGAGCTGGGTAGTACAGAAAACAAAATCAGCTTCAACTCAACATTGTTCTGTAACTAACTGAACTGAGCTGGACGATGACATCCATGGCATCTGCAGAGCTGCTTTATAGATTAAATGAACCAATTTAATAATGGATCTTTACAACGGAACTGAATCAACACCGAACTGACTTCAGCTGAACAATATGAAACAGTTTTCTTTCAGAGCTGCTGTACGGCTGAAATAAACTCCACCCAACTCTGTAAAGCCCCTTTGAACCAATCTGTGTTTTATAAGTAAAGGGGACTTGACTTATGTGGTAAACTGTACGCTGGAGCACCTGAGACTCCCGTCATGTGTCTGGATGACTCACGTGCCGAGTCAGCAATACGACCACACCAGGTGCCAACATGTCCAGAGCATTTTTAGATGGTCAACTTCAGTTCAAATAGTATACTCTACCATTTCAACTGGGGTTTGGATTTTGGAACCTGTGTCAGGAAGGTGGGATGTGCAGCAGTCGGGTAGTTTTTAGAGAGTTCTAATGAAGATTCCAGTGCAGGCAGAGGAAAGAGAGAGTGGGGGATGGAGAAACGGAGATGAAGAGATCAAACAACAGCCAAAGAACGAGCGCAGACACGCTCAGTGAACATGGTGATTCCCGAGAAAATGAGCAGAGGGGGTTAAAGGGAGGGGAAAGGTTGAACAGATCATTCGTTTTCTGCTTTTTAAAATTTCCTCAGTGACTAACAGACATGGAATATATGCCTTTTTAAATTTGAAACTATTTTTAGCTCTTTTTTTGTTGTTGTTTTTTTTTGGGGGGGGGGGGGGAGAGGGGCTTAAGATATTACTATTATTATTATGATAAATTATTATTAATTTTGTACGCACGTCAAATAAAAAGCTTTTTTCAAAAGGTGTTAAAATTAGATATATATTGTATATTAATGTACAAATAATTTATTTTTAATTAGAAAAAATAGCTAAACCAGTTTGCTGGAAAATTATGCCATTTTAAACCGATGCTTCCAAAATGATCACCAAATCACTTACAATTCTTAAGAAACCCCATCATAACATTTCAGAATTCGCAAAGCTTAAAAAACACGTACATGATCATCAAATGCATGAAAGTTGGCCTAATATGGCAGGCGACACCATCAACTGTCCGGAAACACTGTCACATTACCCGAGACCTGTGATGACTAATATGTCTTCTCTTACCTTATAGGAGGTCATGATAAGTTCCAGAATGTTCCTTGAATCTGATGCCAATACCCCCACAGTAGCACCAGGAATCAGACTTGCATAATTCTGTCAGAAATGCAAAAGAAAGTGGTTAAACATCAACTCCAAAGGAGAGTAGCCACAGAATGTGAGATGTGGGAGAGCGATAAGGAGAAAGGGAGGGAAGAAGAAGGAAGAAAAGGAGAACTCAGAAAACATTAAATATTTGTGTCATGAGAGGTCGGTCTGGGTGATGCGATAAAGAATGTGTTCGAACATGTTGTCAGGAGAACTGAATATATACTAGTGATTCATGCGGCCTATTCACTCGCTGATAAATCTTCCTTTACATGTCCTCTCAGGTTCCACATACACACAAAAACACATGCCTGTTTGTTTGCCTCATTGAGACCTAACATGAATAAACATGAGAGAGAAATTCCCTTCCTCTTTTCTCACCTCATAGTTCTGTCTCTGTTCATCAGTCACAGCGAATATAAGGAGGATATTGTTTTCAACCAGTTTGTCGACGAGCTGCCCTAATGTTGGATACTCCTAAAAATAGAGGACAAAGCAGCAAAAATAAGATACTCAGTCACACAACAACAAATCCACAGAAAATAACATTTTTTTAAAGAAGCAATTTTTAAAAAAAACAATCAATAAAGAAGAAGTCAATAAATATTGCGTCGTAAAGGAATATTCCCGGTTAAATACAAATGAAGTTCTATTGATATAATCTAAAAAAATAATGACTTCATTATTACGGTAAATGCTTTCACAA
This sequence comes from Opsariichthys bidens, assembly GCA_037194245.1. NCBI lineage: Eukaryota > Metazoa > Chordata > Actinopteri > Cypriniformes > Xenocyprididae > Opsariichthys > Opsariichthys bidens. The sequence goes on from CM074299.1 coordinate 2,105,216, forward strand.
AAATATGATCTTCACTTTTCTGCTGTGAAAACTTTTGGAAATAGGCTACCAGTTGATGGATAAAATGTTTTTTCAGTATTTAATTACATTTTAGCCTTAATTGTTTAAAGTAACTAAAACGGAATTAAGAAGCAGCTTTCCAATTTTTGTAAATTATTTTATATTATATTTTTAAGTGCAAATATTCAATGAATGGATAAATGTATTGACTACCAAAATTAAAGCTGTAAAAAAAAAAAAAAAAACAGTTAAAAAAATAATAAAAATAATTTAAAAAAAAAAACTAATAAGAAGAATTAGGAAGATAGTAATAGTAGTATTATAGCATGTCACACTGGAGGAAACAACTTCCTAAAAGTAGTTCCCCTAAGCTACCACAATGTATATTTTTGTAAATGAATACCTGTAAACATATTACTTTTCCTATTAGAAAGTGAAGGATCAAAATTATTTTCTGTGGTGTTCAGCAGCATACCACAGAAAACCTTTGACTGTCCTTTATATCTAATTTAATGCACATGAAAACAGGCTGAGTGATGCATGCATGTTCAATGGGTAGAACTATTGTTTATCTTGTATGATGTTGATCGCTTAGCCGATGAAATACTGACAATATGCGTTTCCAAAAACTACATTTATCGCTCACAGCCTCCAATTTATTTGGATCAGATGAAAAATTACCATAGAGTCTCATTATTATAACCCGGAATATTCCTTAAAGTGATCCAAATTTCCTGATTACTCAGGAATCGAAGCTGTAGACTTCACCTTACCAGGTGGGCAGTCATGGAATATTCATTATTTCCATCCAGGTGACACTCTCCGTCATTGGGAACAACGATGCCGGACATTTTGCTATCCATCCCAAAGTGAGAATCAGCATCGCTCACGAATACCAACAGCTTCATGGAATCGTTCCGCCAGCCAATCCTGTCCTGAGGTGGGATGGACATTTCCAGAAAGTTGAAACAAAATGGCATCCCTCCATAAAAAGCAAAAACTAGGAAGGATTTCAAGTGCGCCTGTGGAAAGCGACTCACCCCGCACACGGCTGCCTGCATGATGGCGTCAAAACCGCCCTCTGGCACGTCGATGTTCGCAGATACCTGTTGCTTTGAGACGATCTCATTAAACTTGTCAGTACTGCTTGTTAACGACAGGAGGTGTCTGTATCCAAATGTGGGGGGACATTCATGATCAACACTCCTGCGAAAGATAAAAGTGATAAAAATGGGGTTCTATTGTCTGAAACGGTTCATCATTCACTTCCAAGTGGAAGATGACGTAACGCACTGATCTCAGTGCTCATAAATACGACAGGTTGAAATTAAATCACACATTTCCCCCACCGACGTCCCATCGGCTGTCACGATTCATCTTACTTCTTTGGTTTATACTGGCAGACCCTTTAGATTTGGCTAGGGTGATGAATTATGGCAATTACCTGCAGGGATTGGCCAGCTCTTCGCGCGTTATCTTGATGAAAGGCAGAACTGGTTTCTCCACAAAGGAGCCGAATCCTAGTCTGAATTTGCTGGTAAGACTAGCCATCTTTTTTGAGAGAGTTGAACCCAGGTCTTTGATCATTGTCAGATCATCAACCATAGATGCTGACAGGTCCATCAAGTAATAGATGTCCACCGGATGGTCCTCCGGTTGCTGCACTTGAATCTGAAAGGTCAGCTGACTTCCTGTGGAAGAGAAATGACAAATAAAGCTTCCAATTGCACATTCTGAGATTCCAGTGTGTAAGAAAATGTTTTCCAGGTCAGAGTGATTTTTCAGTGCCCACTCTAACCAGTAGACATTACATAGTTTGTCTAGAGATTGTTTTCGGTCTCTGAATGAATAAATCTTACCATCGGGGGAAGTACCTGAACAGCAGAGGAGCAGCTGTGGGTAGAGAGAGATGTTTCTTTGATTTTCAAATCTGTGTCACCCATTTTTATACCTGGTCTAAGCTGGAGGCGCATCTTCTGAGGAGCGATGTACGAAACATTGGCGTGGCCGGCGCGCTTTCCTAAGCCTTGATCCTTCAGCACTTTGACATTCGTGACGGGGAACTCCACAAATTCGCCAGAGCATCCCTTCTGAAGAAGAGCCTCTGGTGTGTCGCATCTCTCCTCGACTGAGAAAAAGTCCGTGAAATTCTAGATACACAATTTTAACCATTATTAGTAATGCTTCACAGTATTGCATAGTGACATAATTAACCAAAATGGAAGAATAACTTCAAGTAGCTTTACAAAATCGATTATCACTATAATGTGATTTGATTCTTTATACTTTAAAAAAATATTTTCAGAGTTGTAAATAAAACAAAAATCTTCGTAATGATTTTTAAAATTTACAAGCAATTTCTGAGCTAAAATCGCTTAAAAATAAATCCTACACCATAGTTTTTTCCCGTGTATTATCCATGTTAATGGAAATTTGTCTTTGGGCCCCACAAGTGGTACAACATACACATAGCCTACTTCTTATTCACGACACATAAAACACATTAAATCCATAATAGAAAAAAACTTGCTTTAACCACTATGTACTTAAACGTAATTTTCCACAAATGCACTGTCAGAAAAGCCAGTATTGTCAATGCAATGCAACGCAAGCTCACGTTTTACAGCAAAAACCGACAAGCGTCCTTGTTGTTTGAGCGCAAACCGATAAATCCGTTTTAGCGAATCAGCGTGCAGTATTCAGGTCAGGTGACAAGGCTGCTAGTCACTTAGAAAAGACGCGCTAGCTGAGGGGAGTTGTCAAAGCTTACAAAGTGATCGAGGAACTATAAATTCGACTACTTTAAGTCCTCGTACACCATACACGGCTTACATATTGAACCCTTGGTTGTCCTTTTGCGTTTGTGTGTGCGTTTGTGAGGACACGTGCGTTTTGAATGTTATTACAAACCAATTACTTGATTTGGTTTAACTCTGAAACATGAAATGTGGAATGTTATCTGCTTTTGCTCCAAAACAAACTTTTTATATATAAATATATATAAAAACATACTTTAATTTTGTACAAACTTGTAAACAAAACACGATTTGCGAGAATTAATCAAACAAAGTTACACTGTAATGAATTACTGTAAAAATTACAGCATTATTTTACAGCCGCTGGCTGTTTTTTAATAATACAGCATATTGCTGTAAACTGCAATGCATTCTGGGGTCACATGTTGGTTTGACTCAAATTTACAGAATATTGCTTTAAACTCACCCTTTGTAATTTAAAGAAATACAGTTATTTACTGTTATCAGAGAATACAGGGAAATTCTGTATATTAAATCACAGTAACATTACTGTAAATTTTACAGTATCTGGCTGGCAACCCTGCTGCCAGTATTATACTGTAAATTTACAGTAATTTTTTAACAGTGCACTGTAATGAATTACTGTAAAAAATTACAGCATTATTTTACAGCCACTGGCTGTTTTTTAATAATACAGCATATTGCTGTAAACTGCAATGCATTCTGGGGTCACATGTTGGTTTGACTCAAATTTACAGAATATTGCTGTAAACTCACCCTTTGTAATTTAAAAAAATACAGTTATTTACTGTAATCAGAGAATACAGGGAAATTCTGTATATTAAATCACAGTAACATTACTGTAAATTTTACAGTATCTGGCTGGCAACCCTGCTGCCAGTATTATACTGTAAATTTACAGTAATTTTTTAACAGTGCACTGTAATGAATTACTGTAAAAAATGACAGCATTATTTTACAGCCGCTGGCTGTTTTTTAATAATACAGCATATTGCTGTAAACTGCAATGCATTCTGGGGTCACATGTTGGTTTGACTCAAATTTACAGAATATTGCTGTAAACTCACCCTTTGTAATTTAAAAAAATACAGTTATTTACTGTAATCAGAGAATACAGGGAAATTCTGTATATTAAATCACAGTAACATTACTGTAAATTTTACAGTATCTGGCTGGCAACCCTGCTGCCAGTATTATACTGTAAATTTACAGTAATTTTTTAACAGTGCACTGTAATGAATTACTGTAAAAAATCACAGCATTATTTTACAGCCACTGGCTGTTTTTTTAATAATACAGCATATTGCTATAAACTGCAGTGCATTCTGGGGTCACGTGTTGGTTTGACTCAAATTTACAGAATATTGCTGTAAACTGACCCTTCGTAATTTAAAAAAATACAGTTATTTACTGTAATCAGAGAACACAGGGAAATTCTGTAAATTAAAATCACAGTAACACTACTGTAAATTTTACAGTAACTGGCTGGCAACCCTGCTGCCAGTATTATACTGTAAAATTTACAGTAATTTTTTGTAACTCTTCAGTTACACTGTTGACCCATCCCTTACACCTACCCCAAACCTGTCCCTAACCTTACCTATATCCACCTCAATATAGCAGCAATTCGCAATACAATATGAACAGTAAGTTGGCCAACATAAGTTTTTTATTGCTCTATGTGCTCTAAAAATGCATTAATTCATTAAAAAGAGGATGTGAAGAAACAATTACTACCATTGTTGCTATACTATATTGTACTAACTTAATTATATTATATTAATTATACTCTTTTTTGTGAACTATCTTTAAAAAAAGGTTTGCACACTGCATTCTGATTTTTTCCTAGAGCAAATCAGTGTAGGATTTACTTTCAAACAGTTTTCACTCCAAAAATGCTAGAACACTTCACAAATAATGACAAAGCGGTTCTGATGGGAGTGCTGTGTTACCTGTAGTGTGCACCAGGCACACTGCGGCCCCAGCTGCAGACACTCGTCACAGGAGAGAGCGCTGAACTGAGAACACGTCCCTGCACACAAGACACAGAGCGGCGTGGTTTGTGGATGCGGTTCGCTCGTTTCTCACGCAACATCAAAACCATAGAAAGTCAGCTGATATTTCCACTCTCTGTCAAAAAGTATTCTGAGCAACAAAGTACACTGGAAGACGGAAAGTACACTAAAAATGATTGCTAAATCAAGCTTTCCTCTTTGATTCACTTGCGAGAACACAAGTAATGTATCTTATTTCTACTTTTATGATACAATATACGGTTTTTGATTTAAAGTGAAACCAACGAACATAACAGGTGAGTCAGATTGACGCATTTGGCGGTTTGTGGGCCAGTTCACTGGGATTGGGGTAAATAAGTATGGTAGCATTCCTCTTTATCTTTTTTTTTTTTTTTACATTATTGTCATGTTTATTAAGTTATGATGTCAGGATGAGTTTGATTCTCTATTAAAATACTATATAAATAAATACTATAATAAAACTAAAACAGTTAGTTGATTGTAATCCCTTTGTGCTTCATGTACCCAGTTTTAAGTGACATTCCTAGGTGATTTAAATATTGAGTATTTACATAATTATGTGACAGTTAAAAAGAACTCTGAATGTGGCTTTTCTCATGAAAACACACGAAGAAGAAGCAGCACATAGCCTTTTGAACAATTTCAACTTAAATGAGGGAAACAATCTACTTAGAGCTCTCTTTACATGACACATTTACATATCTAGGTAATTGTAACATTAACAATTTTCAACAATCCAATATATTTTTTGCGAATAAAAAAATTGAGGCAGCTTACAAACTTTTGCATTCAATTGTTCTAAATGTTTCATATTTTTAAAGCCGGAATTAAAAGCTGAAAGAGGAACGAAACTACACGTATAGATACTGTGTTTCTGTGTGTGGAATTGATCAAGAATGTGTTCAGTCTTACCTCCGACAGTGCCGAGCCAGAAGTGAAGGACAAGGTAGAGTGAAACAATCCCCATTAGTCCTCACGGTTTCTGAACACAGGAGAGAAAAAAAAACCCAGTTCATATTATCACACAAACAAACGCGGGATGCGATCATGTAGCGCGAGCAGGTCTGAGCTCACCTGGATAGACAGACTCAGCGCGTGCGCTTACCTGCCCAACCTTTATATGCACTTCCGTGCAAGTGAGAACATAACAGGTAAGTCACTCTCTCACAAGTCCTGATATTTCACACTAAAACTTGTCACAGCACAGCAGCCTCTCTAACGCACTTAACATCGCGTTTATGAGTAAGAAATAGATTAACTAAGTAAAGTATTTCACTGGAGTAGATTTAGAACTGGAGTTTTACACTCTAGTGATCGTTAGATATTTTATCCATAGATAAAATCCCCCTTTTTCACAGTCTAGATTTGAAGTTTGTGTAGCTTAATGCATTAGACGTGTCAGTGTGCGGCTTTCAATGGCATGTTATAATGTGATGTTTTCTACTCAGATGTCTTTCTCACTTCTGCAAGCGGTTTTATGTGGTAGAATTTGCGACATTGAGAACTCTAGGCTATAGAATTGCTCGTCTTGGAAAGTAAAATGCCCGTGCCATTGCATTAGATAGCAAAATATGATTTAATGGCATTTATCAGTAAAGAAATATAGCACCTATTTTTTATGTATATCTTTTACATAATTTTGTGTAAAAGATTTTAAATGTATATCTTGTTTAAAAAATCTTAGATACTCGCTGGTAGTAAAATATTAGTCAAACATGGTAGTTCGTGCGATGAACTGCGCATTGTTATTCGGAGTCTTGTGTGAACTCGACTTCCTACATTCACTAAACTCACTCTTGGAATAGTTAAATATTAAATGATTAAAGTGACTAAAAGAGCTAAAGTTATTTGTGAGGTAAAGAGGCAGCCATTTAGATGCATATTGTTAGGCCACATCCAAATCCATGTATACCAGGGGTGGCCAACGTCGGTCCTGGAGAGCCACAATCCTGCAAATTTTTTGCTCCAACCTGTAATGATAAATAGTTCGGAAGCAATTGCAAGTAAAAGATGTTTAATTAAGTCAAGGAATACTCAGTAGGCAAATAGAACAACACTAGAGCGTCGTCAGAATCCTCTCTTTCTCAGGACTGGAATGCAGATAGCAGGAGCCGTGACGCAGGGGCAGTGAAGAGTGCTCTAGATGGCTGGTGAGTGGTGAGATCGGCGTTGGTGAATTCCAGGATCCGGTGCACGAGAAACACGAGGAGACAGGGAACAAGCACACGAACGGGAAGCATCAAACAACGATCTGACAAACATGAGACGAAAGACAGGGCATTAAATAGAGGCTGATAATGGCAAACAGCTGTCGCTGATCAGGATGATCAGTGACAACGCCCACATGAAACAAGGAACATAATGAGACACACCCACCAACACAAACACATGAGGCTAGAAAGAGACAGCAGATCTGACAACCGTGACAGTACCCCTCCCCTAGGAACGCCTCCTGGCGTTCCCAGAGGCCCCTACCTGTCGTTTGAAATCATCGATAAGGGAGTGATCCAAAATGTTTCGAGCAGGAACCCAACTCCTCTCCTCCGGACCGTAACCTTCCCAGTCCACCAAATACTGGAATCCGCGTCCCCTCCGTCTCGAGTCCAGAATACGACGTACCGAATATGTAAGCTCCCCGTCTACGAGACGCGGCGGTGGGGGAACTGGTTTAGGCGGATTAATGCGAGAGTAAAATACAGGCTTTATCTTAGAGACATGGAAGGCGGGGTGAATTCTCCTGTACGCCGGAGGAAGTTTGAGTCGGACTGTCACCGGACTAATAATTTTGGTGACAGGAAACGGGCCAATGAATTTGGGAGCTAACTTGTTAGAAACGGAGCGGAGCGGAATGTTCTTGGTAGAAAGCCACACTCTTTGACCCACGACGTATACGGGAGGCCTTGACTGGCGATCGGCCTTGGCCTTGGTACGCGAACCCACCTGGAGCAGAGTCTCACGGGCTCTGGTCCATGTGCGACGGCACCTCTGGACAAAGGCGTGAGCGGAGGGAACCGCGACTTCGGATTCCAGACTGGGAAAAAATGGGTGGCTGGTACCCTAAACTGCACTTAAACGGAGAGAGAGGCCCGTGGCTGACACTGGTAGCGAGTTATGAGCGTACTCAACCATAGAGAGTTGTTGGCTCCAGGATGAAGGATTCTTGGCTACCAAACATCGCAACATTCTCTCCAGATCCTGGTTGGCTCGCTCAGACTGACCATTACTCTGGGATGATAGCCCGAAGACAGACTAACCGTGGCTCCTAACAATCTACAAAACTCCTGCCAGAATTTGGACACAAACTGGGAACCCTGTCAGAGACCACGTCCATCGGGAGGCCATGTAACCGAAAGACGTGGTCAATCACAGTAACCGCTGTCTCCTTGGCTGATGGTAATTTGGGCAAGGGAATAAAATGTGCCGCCTTCGAGAACCGGTCCACAACGGTTAAAACAACCGTCATACCTCTGGAGGGCGGGAGGGCGGTGACAAAATCTAGCGAAATGTGGGACCAGGGTCTCGAAGGAACCGACAGCGGCCGAAGTAACCCATCAGGAGGTCGGTTAGACGTCTTACCCATGGCACAATCAGAACAAGCCAGAACAAAATCGCGAATGTCACGAGCCATACGTGGCCACCAGAATCGTTGCTTTACTAAGTGACTAGTGCGACTTATTCCTGGATGACAAGCCACGCTGGAGCAGTGACCCCATCGAATGATGTCGGACCGTAACTCCTCCGGAACAAACAAACGACTCGGTGGGCAAGCAGGCGGAGGTGTTACCCCTTCCAAGGCCGTCTTGACCTTCGACTCGACCTCCCATACGAGTGTTGAGATAACTACTTTCTCAGGTAAAATGCACTCGGGAGTCACCGGGCGTTCGGATGGATCAAAAATACGAGATAAGGAGTCGGGTTTGATGTTCTTGGAACCGGGCGGTACGAGATAGTAAAGTCAAAACGTCCGAAAAAAAGTGCCCATCGAGCCTGCCTGGAGTTGAGTCTCTTAGCGGACCTAATATATTCAAGGTTCTTGTGATCAGTCCACACGATAAAAGGTACCCCAGAACCTTCTAGCCAATGACGCCACTCCTCCAACGCTAATTTGACGGCCAACAACTCTCTGTTACCAATGTCATAATTACGTTCAGCAGGTGACAAGCGATGTGAAAAAAACGCGCAAGGGTGCACCTTGTCGTCTGAGGAAGCACGCTGGGAAAGAACTGCTCCTACCCCCACCTCTGACGCGTCGACCTCCACCACAAACTGACGTGTAGAATCAGGGGCGACAAGAATGGGAGCCGAAACAAAGCGGTTCTTGAGGTTGGTAAACACAGCCTCGGCTGTGTCCGACCACCTGAACGTCGTTCTGGGGGAGGTCAAGGCAGTCAGAGGTGCGGCTAGCTGGCTGAAATTACGAATAAAACGTCGATAAAAATTAGCGAATCCCAGAAACCGCTGCAGGGCCTTACGGGAATCCGGGCTTGGCCAATCCATCACAGCCTTAACCTTGTCAGGATCCATGCGCATTCCTCAGACGAGACGATGTATCCTAAAAAAGAAACAGACTGTGCATGGAAATCGCATTTCTCCGCCTTGACAAAAAGCCCATTCTCTAACAACCTCTGAAGCACTCGCCTGACGTGTTGAACATGTTCCTGGAGAGACGAAGAAAAAATCAATATGTCATCCAGGTAGACATATATGAACTGATCTACCATGTCTCTCAACACGTCATTGACGAGTGCCTGGAAAACCGCTGGGCTGTTGGAAAGCCCGAAGGGCATAACCAAATATTCAAAGTGCCCTCTGGGGGTGTTAAAAGCGGTTTTCCATTCATCCCCCTTCCTGATGCGGACCAAATGATATGCGTTACGCAAGTCCAACTTTGTGAAAATGGATGCTCCCTGCAACCTCTCGAAAGCTGAAGACATCAACGGCAAAGGATAGGTATTCTTCACCGTGATGTTGTTCAACTCTCGGTAATCAATACAAGGTCGCAGAGAACCATCCTTCTTTTCAACAAAAAAGAACCCCGCCCCGCAGGGGAAGAGGAAGGCTGGATGAATCCGGCTGCCAGAGAATCAGAAATATATTTCTCCATGGCCTCCCTCTCAGGAACAGATAAGGAGTAAAGTTTGCCCTTAGACGGAGACTTACCTGGCACTAAGTCTATAGCACAGTCATAGGGACGATGCGGAGGGAGCGAAGCAGCTCGAAACTTACTGAACACTTCCTTCAGGTCCAGATACTCCGTGGGCACGTTTGACAGATCCGCTGGCTTCTCCTGTAACACAGAAACAGACACAGACGGACAGGCAGAAACAAGACAGGACTCGTGACAGGACTCGCTCCACATAGAGATGGAGTTGGAGCCCCAATCCACACGAGGATTGTGCTTAACCAGCCAGGGGTGACCCAACACAACCGGTGCAACCGGGGAGTCCATGAGGAGGAAAGGGATGTTCTCAATGTGATTGCCGGAAGTGATGAGGGTTATGGAGTCAGTAGAATGGGTAATGTTGGGGAGTTGTTGGCCATTAAGGCTATTGACAGAGATCTGATGAGGAAGCGGCGAGATGGGAAGGTGAAGTTGGTAAGCAAGATTAATATCATAAAGTTACCCTCAGCTCCGGAATCCACGAGAGCTTGACAGGGGTGCGTAATGTTGGCCCATCTCAGTCTTACCGGAAGGAGAGTGGATGGTGAGGACTTCCCGGCGGAGATCCCACCCGATAGTAGCCTCAACTTTACTACCGGGCTTGCTCTTTTACCGGGCATGCGTGTAGATAATGTCCCCGGCCACCACAGTAGAGACAGAGTCCCTGGGACCTCCGTCTCTCTCTCTCCTCCCGGGAAAGCCGAGCTCTGCCCACCTGCATGGGCTCGTGATCATCGACGTGACCGACCGTGTCAACCTCCGGGATGCTGCGTCGAACCACTGCTCCGGGTTCACGGGTGGTATGAAGATAGCGACCCAGCTGGTCTATGCGAGCATCCACTCGTAACGCCAGCTCTATAAGTTCATTTAGCGTGGCAGGGAGGTCCAGCATGTATATCTCACGTTTAACACGGTCGGCCAGCCCATGCAGGAACATATCCCACTGTGCCTCCTCGTTCCATTTGCACTCGGCCGCCAGCGTACGAAACTCGATGGAGTAATCAGCGACCGACGAACTCCCTTGCTTGAGGTCCGCGAGTCTTCTGGCAGCCTCCTTGCCAGCCACGGCCCGGTCGAATACCCTCTTCATCTCGGCGCCGAGTGCTAGGAACGAGTCACAGCAATGGTCCTTGTTCTCCCACACCGCCGTCCCCCATAGTGCTGCACGGCCCTTTAGTAACGTGAGAACGAACGCCACTTTGCTCTCCTCAGTGACGAACGTCCGGGGCTGCAACGAGAAATGCAAAGAGCAACGGGCAAGAAAAGCTCTGCAAAAGTTGGGCTCACCGGCGTAACTCTCTGGTACAGGAAGGCGGGGCTCCGTCAGCGGCCCTCTCTCTGGACTGGTGGGGGGAACAGGCGGTGTGGGTGGCACAGCGGGAATGCTTAGACGTTGGACCTGTTGGGTGAGCTCGGACACCTGCGTCACAAGCGCTTGGACAGCGCGCCCGGTGTTCGAAATGCTCTCCTGCTGCTGGTCCATTCGGGAAATGCTGTGATCGATAAACTCCTTGAGTGATGCTGCACTTGCTGCTTCCATGTTGGTCAGATCGTTCTGTAATGATAAATAGTTCGGAAGCAATTGCAAGTAAAAGATGTTTAATTAAGTCAAGGAATACTCAGTAGGCAAATAGAACAACACTAGAGCGTCGTCAGAATCCTCTCTTTCTCAGGACTGGAATGCAGATAGCAGGAGCCGTGACGCAGGGACTGAGACGGGCAGTGAAGAGTGCTCTAGATGGCTGGTGAGTGGTGAGATCGGCGTTGGTGAATTCCAGGATCCGGTGCACGAGAAACACGAGGAGACAGGGAACAAGCACACGAACGGGAAGCATCAAACAACGATCTGACAAACATGAGACGAAAGACAGGGCATTAAATAGAGGCTGATAATGGCAAACAGCTGTCGCTGATCAGGATGATCAGTGACAACGCCCACATGAAACAAGGAACATAATGAGACACACCCACCAACACAAACACATGAGGCTAGAAAGAGACAGCAGATCTGACAACCGTGACACAACCCTAATCAAACACACCTGAACAAGCTAATCAAGGTCTTAAGGATTACTAGAAAGCTACAGGAAGGTGAGTTTCTATCAGGGTTGGAGCTAAACTCTGCAGGATTGTGGCTCTCCAGGACCGACGTTGGCCACCCTGATGTATACAATGTAAACGAGCTTTCGCCGCATTTCGTGAATTATTCACTTTCAGAGTAGAATGGGGCTTTCCTACTCAAATGAAACATTACTGTCAGTAATTTTCAGTTGATCGACTTCGGTCACTGTTAGCTCAACACTAATCCTATTTAAGGTATGCTAACTTGCAGTCTAACTATTGTGGCTACTGAAATGTTTGAAAATGCTATTGAAATGGGATGAATTATGAAATCATAATACCTGCTAGCTTGATTTCCTTTAGTTTTAGCTTCAATTATAGGAGTTGAGCACCCATAAACCCCCCCCCCCCCCAAGTCACTGTACTGTTTGTGAATCCTGTTTGACTAATCCTCTCAGGCATCAGATCACAAGGGCTTCACTGACTCCTTTTGGCAGTCGTCCATAATGTCACATTTGCACATAAAATTTCACCTGTCTCTCACCTGCCAAGTATATGATTTCTGGTTCTATTTTCTCTGCAAATGGCAGTCATGTTTATCTCTTCTTCCAATGTTTAGTTGATACACTGCTATACAATAGTTTCCTCCACACTCATCAGTTAAATGTAATTAGGACTGACCCTGCAATGAATCATGCCTCATCGGCACATTACTTTATATATCAAAACATCTGCTCAAGCCCATCATTGACCTCAATCATAACTTATGAAAAACACACTTACATGTCCCCTAAATACATACACACCAACATATCGTTCGTGAATCAATTCTATTTATATCTTGTTTTCTGCAGAGCACTCTCGTTGACTTTTATTTGTGTACTACCGTATATCCATGGGGAACAGTCTGATTCTTCAACAAAGCCTTTGGGAATCCCCATGGCCTTGAGTAATATTAATATTTGTTGAGTGTGGTTGCATGTGACACATTCTTCTCTATATGCTTGAAAACAGGTGTGTGTGTGTGTGAGCCACGCCTGACCGTGAAGAGCCGTGACTCAGCCTCTGTCTAAGACCACAGAGAGCACAGACACATTTAGATAAAACCATGTCAATGTTTAACTGGTCAGGTTCTACAAAATGAGTACAGGTCCATGTTTTCATATTTCAAAAGAATGAGACTAATGATTAACATATGATTGTAAATCTGTGGGGTGGCCACCAGTGTGAACAAGTGGACGAGGCCTTGGGATAGATTTTATTGTTACAGTAACGGTAGATGCAACAATATAGTAACAATAGATGAAATAATGTATTGTTTTCATTTACTAGCATAATTCAAGATCAGCGTGTAACCACATGGAAACACTGTAGCTCGGATGTTGCATATCCACAGCCTTAAGACTTAAGGACTTGGTTATGTATCATTTCAAAGTGTCAACTCTGGTCCTTCTAATATTCCTTGGCATCCAAGCACAGTTTGAGACGTTGTAATGTCTTCTGAAACTCTAGAAGAGACATGTGAGATTACTGGGTGCTTTTTCTTTGGAGAACATTTTGGGAAGCACCAGATTTAACCACAGTTCTCCATTTACTCTCCATTTAATCGAATTTCTACGATTGAAATTGTTTAAATTTTCAGGTCGCATTTACGTTTTTTTTTCTTTCCTGAAGTGTGTATCTCTGTGACAATAAAATCTACAAGAAAGAGATTGCCTAACTTGTTTGTGATGGATTGTATAAGTTTATATTTACACACCGATCAGGCATAACATTATGACCACATTCCAAATATTGCGTTGCGTTGCATTGGTCCCCATTTTGTTGCCAAAACAGCCCTGACCTGTCACATTATCCTGCTGAAAGAGACACAGCCACCAGGGAATACTGTTTCCATGAAAGGGTGTACATGGTCTGCAACAATGCTTAGGTGGTACGTGTCATCCACATGGATAGCAGGACCCAAGTTTTCCCAGTAGAATATTGTCCAAAGCATCACACTGCCTCCGCTGGCTTGCCTTCTTCCCATAGTGCGTCCTGGTACCATGTGCTCCCCTGGTCAGCGACGCACACGCACCCGGCCAGCACGTGATTTTAAAGAAAACGTGAGTCATCAGACCAGGCCACCTTCTTCCATTGCTCCGTGGTCTAGTTCTGATTCTCACGTGCACACTGTTGGCGCTTTCGGTGGTGGACGGGTCAGCATGGACACCCTGACTGGTCTCATCTGTAGTTCATATGTTGGATTGGACTATATGGGCCAGCCTTCGCTCCCCACATGCATCAATGAGCCTTGGCTGCCCATGACCCATCTCACCGGTTCACCACTATTCCTTCCTTGGACCATTTTTTATAGATACCGATCACTGCAAACTGGGAACACCCCACTAGTACTGCAGTTTTGGAGATGCTCTGACCCAGACGTCTAGCCATCACCTTTTAAACTCGCTCAAATGCTTACGCTTGCCCGTTTTTCATGCTTCTAGCACATCAGTTTTGTGGACAAAATGTTCACTTGCTGCCTAATATATCCCACCCACTAACAGGATGCTGTGATGAAGAGATAATCAGTGTTATTCACTTCACCTGTCCGTGGTCAAATAATGTTATGCCTGATCAGTGTATGTAATTATATTCTAATTATATTTTATGTAATCATATTAATAATAGTTTATATTGAATTATTCATTAAAATACCTCAGCTTTCAAAATAAATTGCAGGGATGTGCCACCCAAGATCACACGAACATAAATGGCTAAATTATTTCCTTGAACCCTTCCTATGTAGACAACAATAAACAAAAACTTTTATGAAGTGATTTGGTTAAACACTTCCATTTAGAACAATGACATTTGGAATTTACCTTAAAACTAAGAAAGGAGATTGAGCCATTAATGGAGAGAAACAGACGGAGTGAGAGAGAGAGAGAAAGAAAGAAACCAAGGCACTGTATAACTGCAGTTAAGACCATGAATCAAACTTTTTCAATTCAAACAGTTCCTCTTCTCTTTTGTCCCATCCTGTTCTATCCTATCCTGTCCTACAGTGTTGTTGTACTGGCGTCTGGACAAGACTTAACTTTGACATCTCAAGTCTGAGTCTAAGGGTGTGTTCACACTTGGCAGGTTTGGTTTGATTAAAACGAACTCTGGTTCTGTTGCTCTGTTAGTGCGGTTCATTGATTAAGTGTGAACTCTGCCATCCGAACCCAGGTGCGCACCAAACAAGTGGATCGAGACCCCTGAAAAGATGGATCTCGGTCCCCTTTCAAACGAACTCTGGTGCGGTTCGACTGAAATATGGACGCAACACGGACCAAAGACATGTAAACGAGCCAAAAATAGGACATGATGTCACAAGATGCGACCCTAAAAAATGACAGAATGCTCAAGCATACCTGTTTTTTCTCGTCATAGTCAAGATGCTGCCCATCACAGTTCAATCATCAGGCATCAGAACTGCGTCTCCTCACAGCAGATCTTCATTTGAGTCTTTTTACTCCTTTACAAAATTTATAAGCTCTTCACGAGTTGTCAGCTACATCATATACCATCATGTACGCACATACAGCGAAAACATTTAGCCCTGCACACAGAATTGTTTTGGATGTTCGACAAGTTCCGTCAAAAATATGCCATAAAAGCCTTATTTTGTTGTTGTTGTTGACTGTGAATTCTAAATGAACAAGGACTAAATGTATCATTTTTTTTTAGAACCAAGAAAACAAGACTACAAGTGTGAACCCACCCCAAGGCCATATTTTTTATGACTAGTTGAGACCAGATCAGGAATGCTTCTGAAAATATCTAGGTCTTGGACTTCAGACAGACCTGAATCTATTCTTGTGTGGTCTATAACACTCCTATCCTATCCTATCCTATCCTATCCTATCCAATCCTATCCTATCCTATCCTATCCTATCCTATCCTATTCTATACTATCCTACCCTACCCTGTCCTATCCTATCCTATCCTTTCCTATCCTACATCCCATCCTATCCTGTCCACTCTTATCCTATCCTATCATATATTCCGTCCTATATCCCTATATCCTATCCCATCCTATCCTGTCATAAATTCCATCCTATCCCAACTTATCATATATCCCATCATATAATATATCACATCCTATCATATCTTATCCTATCCTGTCCTACCCTATCATATTATATATCCCATCCTATCCTGTCTTATCCTATCTTATCATATATCCCATCCTATCCTGTTGTAATATTCATCCTATTCCATTTTATCATATATCCCATCCTATCCCATTTTATCATATATCCCATCCTATCCCATCTTATCATTTATCCCTTCCTATCCTGTCTTAATCTATCCTATAATATATCCCATCCTATCCTGTCCTATAGGGATTATATCCTATCCCATCCTATATCTCATCCTATCCTGTTTTATCCTATGCTATTCTATCATTAATCCCATCCTATCTCATCATATCATATATCCCGTCCTATCCTATCTTATCCTATCCTGTCCTACCCTGTCATATTATATATCCCATCCTATCCCATTATATATTCCATCCTATTCTATCTCATGCTGTATCTTATCCTATCCGATCCTATCCTATCCTATATCCCATCTCATCCTATTCTGTCCTATTTCATATTATATAACCCATGCCATCCTATATCTTGTTCTATTGCACCCATTCTATCATGTCCTGATTCTGTCATATCCTATATCCTATCCTATCATATGTCACTGTCCTATGATATCTAATCCTATCCTAGTCTTGCATTTTACATTTGCTATATGTGTGTGACGGATTTTTAACCTGCTCAAGACCCATAAATATAATTATCGTACTACTGTATATAAACTTGAACATTTTCTCCTTTTTCCTTAATTTTGGATGTATTAGAATGGAGTAACTCACCCCTGGAGGCCTCGGCAGCTAGCATGCTGTCCTCTCTCTCAATACCAAAACCACAGCAGCAAGTGGGATAGAGCGATACTGGAATATGTGAATGTCTGTCCGGCTGGAAGTGTGTGTCGGAAGCAATTGTACACTCAAACTTTCACAGCGGCTTTATGGAGCATGACGCCTGCTCTCCCTTCCTCACCCCCTTTTCTTTCTCTCTCTCACACACACACACACACACACACACAATTTTCTGCGTGAATGACGGCAGCAACTGCAGAACTACATACACACATACACACAGCGTGAAGCTTCTTCATTAGTCAGAGAGAGACTGACAGGCCAAGTGGACAAGTGTTACCGTGGATTTTGTTGAATGTGTGTGTGTGTGTGTGTGTGTGTGCAGCATGTAGGTCAATGGGGGATTTCTGTTGTCTGTCAGACAGTGAAACTCTTTCTGTGGCAAGTAAAATTCACCATCAGTGTCAGGCGATGTTTTTTTTTTTTTTTTTTTTTTTTTTAGTTTAGTAACAGGTCTTAGCATGCCCAGTAAGTGTGAATATGCACAAGCCAGGTTTTTCCTACAGGGATGTACTGCATCTTAAATACAAGATTTGTTCCAGAGAATTTTGTTATGGAATGCTGATTACCACAAAAATTAATTGACTCATCAGCCAAGGGTTCCATGAGGAAAATGTCATTGTAAAGATACAAATTTACATATTAATGAAAATGTAAAAATGCAGAAAGGGTGTGAGGGTTAAGAGATTGAAAACATCATTAGCTCAAAATAAAAATAACTGACTTTGCAGAAAGTCCCCACAACGCTAGAAAAACAAACATGTTGTGTGTGTGTGTGTGAGTGTGTGTGCACGCGTGTGTTGGAGTGCTGCAGTCACACTCACCAGAAATGAATGGCACAGATACACTCCTCATTCTTCCTCACTGAACTATGAATGGAACGCAGAGAAACAGAGAGAAAAAGACGAGAGACTGAGGCAAAGTGTCTCTTTTATATAAAGTCAAAGGGAAAGTAATGTGGGCAGTGAGCTTTGTGGTTGTACTATTTCAAACACACACACACACACACACACACAGAGAGAGAGAGAGAGACTTCAAAAGCTACATTAGTAACGCAATGGTTACATAGTAAGATAATGATCTTAAAATGAACTTTATTTGATACAAGTAATACCAGATATGGCCTTTTAAAAGGACAAGACCACTTCAGATGTGAAGTCAGCTTTTGACACGATTCACTACATTTGTGAGGACATTTAAGTACTTACATATCTATCTATATATATATATATATATATATATAAAATATGAATAATTTTTTACCTTTAATGTCGTCCTTTGGAGTTTGTTTATTTATGTATTTTTTAATTAATATGTGTGTATTTGTTGATTTTTATTTATTAATTAATATATGAAGATTTAGCAGACTACTGAGGATATTTTTGCCCCACAAAAGCAAAAACATACAAAATTTTCCGTTCAAAATAACAGCCAACAGTTTATCCTCTGTAATGAACTTTGGCATTTCAATAGTTTTATTTCAGAAATATAACAGTTAAATCAGGTTTGCTCTTTGAGTGTGACGGTCTCTTTCCATCGTGGGTTTTGATTGACTGGTTGCTGTGGTGGTGATGACGGTATATATATTGAAAAATTTACAGGCAGATCTCCTATCTAACACACGCACTCACACATTCGAGCACAGACATGTACAACCACACACACTCACACATACATGCACCTATAACCTTCACACTCCCACCAGGATACAAGGGTGTGTGTCCTCTCAGCTGTCTGGGGTGGGGTGGAATTGACAGGTGTACATGCTATTAAATGTGAACTCGTCATTAATATAGATTAAGAAGCCAGCATCTGAAAGAAACGATAAGAAACAGTGAAAAAAAGAGTGAAAGAATTAGAAAAAGAGGACTGCAGCTATGCTCCCTTAGATTGAGTCTGTGAGTAGAATAAGACAGTAGAAAACACACACACACACACGACAGAGACATATGCAAGGTGCCTGTGAGTCTTAGACATAATCTCCTGGATTTATGATAAAACCCCGCAGGCTGATATTACAAAAGGCCCATCAGGAGGGCCCCTCTTTGCTAAAAAATGACCTTCCAAAGAGATGACAGCGAAATGTATATATCTAAATATAGGTCGAAACGCAAATGTACTTTCAACGGCTGTAAAGTTTTTTTTTTTTTTTTTTTTTTTTTTTTTAATTAAGATAAAAATGCTGAAGATGTGTGCGTGTTGAGCTGAGGTACAGATTTGTGGCCTAAACCGCCATGTGCTGGTCAACGCCAGTAGACTAAGAGAATTGCTTTAACTTGATTTTAAAAATAACAAGATGTCACTTGTTACTTTTATGCAGTTCTGTGCTGTTTTTAGCATGTTGCTTGGTGCTTGCTTACTCAATTCGAATCCACCAAGTGCCCCAAATTATATTTTGATCTCAGTTCCACCTATGCGATTTTTTTCAGCGTGCTCCAGGCGAAAAGCGTAACTACTTCATGAAATAAATATATTATGCTTTTGAGAGAGCTTGTGACAGATGACAGACATACGCAATATTTGTGAACCTTTCATTCACAGACATTTACAGCTACATGAATCTTAATAGATCTTATTTTTATCTAGGCCATACTTTTGATATCACACTGACTATTATTGATGTAGGCTACCTACGAACACCTTGAGAGTGACTTGAGAATGAGATCATTTGGCAATGGAAACACCCAAGACACAGAGAGAACCGCATTCAAGGTGCCATAAGCTGTAGCCTTTATGGAGAAGACCTTGTGTCTGGCTTTACAAAGACCCCATCTCTGCTAAAGAGCTAAAACTTAAGTAATAAACAAGATTATGGCAACCTAAATGCATACGAGTAGATAAAGAGATTATAGACATAGCATACACAGCAGTAAAGTTGAAACCGCTTTGTGGCTTACAGCACCACCTGCCGGACAAGTTAATGTCATTTTTGGATTCAAATTTTAAGCAACTTTTTAAATTAAAGCTACTTTTCTCTATGTGCAGATATGACGTGAGACATATGTATGCAATTTCCCGCGAAAAACGCCCCGCCAGCTCAAAAGATAAATCTTTATCAGCTTTATCAAAGTGTATTTGGGTAAAGAAAAGATTTGGAATTTTGGGTTTTTGTTTTTTTTTTGCAGTATAATATAATGTTGTTTAATCTTTAGCAATAAAAGTCCATCTAATAAAATACAAAGTGATAAAGCTGTGAATAAAGCTGCTGCCGATGATAAATATCATGGCTAATATATATACATATATATTTTTAAAAAAATGTCCTTTATACTTACAGTTCCTTGCCTTAACAAGTTAGGCATGCAGTAATATACTGTTAAATTACCAGGTCCAAAAAATCACAAGATTACAAACCAAACTCAAAAAGACATTTTTAAGCTTTTTTAATTCAAAAATTTTTCTTTTCACAACAGAAAAAAAAAAATTAGAAATAAAAACAAACGAAAAATCTGGACGTGCAAGTGGCAGGTGTTCAATAAAACAATTTAGAAATGAATAATTTCAACAACAGTCGCTGTTAAAACTGTACGTTTACTTTGACAGCTAAAATAAAGACACTATCTGTCCAATCGAACTACGATGTGCTGCTTTTTGACACACTAGTCACCGTGATAATATTTAACTTTGGTTCTTCAGATTAGGCCTCTAAACATGGAGAGGCTACAGCAAAGTGAAACAATTCCAGAGAAGGTAGTTTACATGGATTTTTTTTTTTTTGTAAACAAAAAACAAACAAAAAAACAATGAAACAAATGCAGGAAAAAATACACAAGCCTCTTTTTTTTATCAGGAAGAAAATGGACAAAAAAGAACTCAATCAAGCTCAAAACATCACAATGCAATGTAAAAAAAAAAACAAAAAAACAAAAAAAACAACAACAACAAAAAACATCAACAGAAAGACAGATACAAAACATAGATGTTTCTTTAAAGAGGAGGACTAATAGATGCATTAAAGATGAAGTTCTGCATGACACCAGCTCCTGAGCTGGTGCTTTTACATCTGATTGGACAGGATAGACCTGCAGCCCGACCATCAGACAACAGATACAACTCTGAGGTAGATCAAAGGTCAAGCTGACCTGGACATCTAAACACACACAATCACACACAAACACACAGAAATGTGCTTAACTAACTAACTAACTAACTAACTGCATGACAGACAGATGAAAGGCTTGTTTACAACCATGTTATGAACCTGTGATTAAGTCTTCCCTCTATCCAACTGCTTAGAGATGTTCAAGTGTCCACACCAACGAAAACTAGATTAAAGCTGAAATCCAAGAATGACGAAGAAGACACAAACTACCATTCAGTTGGACCAAAACCTAGTGCAGTAGTCCATACTATTGTGGTAAATAGTAGGCAGAAAGTGTCATAGTTGCCTTGAAGTTGTATGTTTTTTATTCTCATTATTTATTTATTCAATTGTAATGATGATTTTTTTATTTATTCATAAATGCGTTCATTTGAATCTGTTATACCGCAAATGTAGGTTTCATTCAATGCCGTTACTGATATTTTGGGGATTTTGAGAGAGCTAAAAATATTTTTTCTTTAATCGACTTGCGACTATTCGGTAAAATTTCTATATTGCTTGCTTTCTACCTAAAGAAACATTGCACTTCTGCCTTTTTTGTCTAAGCATCAAAAAAGTCCTGATGTGTTGTGTTAAAAAAAAAAGGAAATAAATAAAACAAATGGCACTGAAAATAAAATCGCAATCATCCTGTGAACAGATGGAAAAATGTCAGCTTTCCCAAATTCACAATATCCCTTTTATTGGCCCCACCCACTAATGCCCCTCCTCCCACAAAACCCCACCCACCCTCATCTCAACATCCACTTCTACATCTATCGAAAGACTTTACACATGAATTCAATGGAAAGAAGAAGACTCATCAACAACAGACACACAATCTCCGAAGCAAATGATTCAGAGCAACATTAAAAAAGCAAACAGGAAAGCCATTGCTTCGAGTGACAGGAGTAAGGACCAATAGCCAGCAAGCACTGCATCAGTCGTTCTAAACCCCACCCACCTTATTTAAAAGGTAAATATTTGAACTACTAAAAAGGCAAAGAGTGGAAGACCAAAAGCAAACAGAAACCTCTTCATTTCAACTGCAACCGCAACATTTTTTCTTTCGTCTGTTTGAGAAACAGTCCGTAAAAACATAATAAAAACCATATTTAAAAAAACATCATGCATCGAAAGGTGTCATCACCATCGTAATCACTCACTGTTTCACAGACATGGTCTGTGTTAAAAGTTCTAGGTAAAAAATAAGCATTTGTCATCTTCTCCTTCCTCTTTCTAGCAAAATAAAACTCTGCTCCCCCTTGTTGTCCATGGTTGATGTAATATTGCCTCGTCTTGATGTATTGGAGAAAATGTTTGCACAAGAGTTTTCTGAGGTTTCTTGTTGATTTCTTTTAGTAGATGATTAAATCATGGACAAATTCTCTGGAACCCGTGCACGAGCGTCACTTCCTCTCTGATGTCACTTCCTCTAAGAGAAAGCAAATGTTGTTACCGCAGTAACACTCAGCAGACTGTGTCTGGCTCTGACCTCAGATGGTTAACCTGAAATAAAAAAAACACTCGTCAAATACTGAACACTGGACGTGCAAGCGGTTATATTAATGTGGATTCAAAATCTTTTTTTGTTTTCTTCTGTGGAACACAAAAAGTAGATATTTTGTAGAGAGATCATGTGGACATAGTCTCAGCCTCAGATGTCATGCCCACGGTTCCAGAAATGATTTTTTTGGCACATAAAATTGCAAAGACGTCATCTGATTGGTTGAATTCTACAGGATCTGTTGCGTTTTTTGGAAACAAAGCTGCCGTGACACCAAACCCCCTCACAGAAGATGAAAGCCATTGTGTTTACAACCATTAAAATGAGTGCGTATCATGATCAACTAAACGCTGGATTGCCAAAAGAGTTTTACAGACCGGTCTGCTATTGTACAGACATCGACTTTACATATTCATGGCCCTAAACATGACACTCTTTTGTTGTTTACGGAGCTCAACATTTCCCATTTACCTTCAATGTATGGGAAAGAGCACTGTCAACATTCTACAACTTCTCCTTTTGTGCTCACAGAAGAAAGGGAAGTCATATGGGTTTGACAGAACATGATGGTGGCGAACACCACTGACCAACACAATACCAACAATAATTAGGCGATAAGCGAATACCTTTTTATTGCTTGTTGGGTTGGAAAGTGTATGATGAAGGATCCGAAGAGGACACATCTTGTGGCTGTACACCACTTTCCTGCTGCAAAAACAAAGAAATGACCATATTTATTTCAGTATTTAGTGTGGTTTTCCAAAGAAAATATCTGAATATCCTTAAAAAAAAACATTTGCAGAGAATACTTCTTAAAGTCTATCTCTCTTAATCTTTTTTTTAATATAATATAATATAATATAATATAATATAATATATGCATTACATTGATCAAAAGTGATGGTAAAGATATTTAGTGAAGATACTTATTTTGTTACAAAAGATTTCAAATAAATTCTATCAAACGAATATGTATCATCATTTTCACAAAAATATTCAGCAGCACAACTGTTTTCAACATTCATAATAATAAGAAAGGTTTCCTTCAGCAGAAATCAGCATGATGCTGAAAATTCAGCTTTGCCATGACAGGAGTAAATGACATTTTTTAAAAACACATTATAATACAAAACAGTTATTTCAAATTATCATCATATTTCACATTGTTTTACTGTATTTTTTATCATATAAATTCAACCTTGGCGAGCAAAAGAGACAATCTTACCAACCTCAACATTTTGAACAGTGGTGTAAATACGATGAATTTTACAAGGTTTATGCTTATAATTTGGTAACAAAAATAAAACTTAATGGAAAAACAAGAATCAACATAATTTGTACCGACGTCTAGACGATACATAAAACTATAGCAGTCTGTGGTATAAATGACAGTTATAATTGTCATTGATAACATGAGTGAGACTGACCTCAGGAGGGATGGCAGCGGGCTGAATGTGGGCATACTGAGGGATGTAAGCTCCTGGCATTCCTGTGTTGGCAGGAATAAACTGCAGGAAAGCAGAATTATGTGGTTTTATTAAAAACACAGGTGTTAATATTACTTAGTATTAATTAGTATATACGCTTGTGGCATATTAGTGCAATCTGCGTGATAGGATCATACGGTTGCAGTGCCACCCAGAGAGAGATGGCCCATCTGCTGGGTGAGGGGAGCCAACATAGCGGACGGCTGCAGTGACATGGGATGCTCCATAGAGGGCGACAGAACGGCTCCCTGAGTCAAAAAGCAGAATACATATTACAATCATATTTGGCAATTGCAGAGAAAGAGCGAGAACTCCAGCAATAAACATACATCTGCACTAAATAACAGAGCAATTCTGCCCACAAGAGGGCAAAAACAGGAAATAATGTGTGAACACACACACACACATCTTTCTGACTTGTGTGTAAGCAGTATCGTTTGTGAGTCATCTCCTGTTTGAAAGGAGCGAGATTTAAAGAGATAAAAGAAAGAGAATAGTTTGGACTTACTGGGTGTTGCATGATGTAAGGCTGATGTGGCATCCATGACGGATTTTGTACCTGGAGACACAAATGTTAGGAAGAAACACTCCCATCAACACAACGTGACCGACTGTGAAGAAGAGCAGTACCTGGTATGTCGAGATGGGAGAGATGTATGGAGACACTCCCGGCTGAGCCATTAACCGGTTCCCCATAGCATAAGGAGCAGCATAGTACCTGTAAATACATATTAGAATGAGGATACAGTGGCTGTTGGTTATTATCATGTTAAAAAACCATAAAAGAGGGATTTAAATAACCTATATAAAAGGCTTATACGATCTGCTTTAAATAAAAGTAATATAATTTCCAAAGAGAAATTAAACCATTACATTAGAATAAAATATGTTTAAGAGATCCTGAACTCTGGCATGAGGAACATAAGGGTGGATCTTCATTTGACAATAAGAACTTTGGAATGTTCTATTCGGCATCGTGTATATATGATCTGATCCCGGTGATTGTTGAAAAATGTAGCTTGTAGGGTTAATTTCATTCAGTATGTTGTTCCTACACTGATCCCATTCATTTTGAGGGAAAGGCCATTTTAGAATGCATTGCAACAGGGTGAGTGGAACTTCAAATGGTCAT
The DNA here is from genome assembly GCA_037194245.1 of Opsariichthys bidens. Lineage (NCBI taxonomy): Eukaryota > Metazoa > Chordata > Actinopteri > Cypriniformes > Xenocyprididae > Opsariichthys > Opsariichthys bidens. The sequence goes on from CM074299.1 coordinate 2,130,427, forward strand.
CAAGAGAAATTTAACAAGCACTCTTAATTTTCATTGAACACTGAAGAGGATCTATGAAAATAGTTCTGTATATTTAAAAATAAACCCTTTTGCCCAATATTTGTGGATATTTATGTATATTAATTAGTGTAGTTCCATTAGCTTAGTCATGCTAATGTCAAATTGGAATCAATTGCGTTTTAGGGGCCATTTACACAACACCGCTTTGAAATAAAAATGGAAAACTTTTTATGCCTTTTAGCTGTTCATTTACACGCTTTTTGTGGGCCTGAAATCGCAAAATTTTGAAAACTGCTTTCAAAGTGCAAGTTGCCGTTATTGTCTAAATTTTAAAAAACGGTGATGTCCTACGCATGCGTATTAAATGTTCAGTCTATCGGCGCGTGGCTTTTCTTTACAAAGTGACCTCGCCAACTACTGGCCTGGCATGGATAATGCAGCTTTTTAGCCATTTTTGTGGTTCTATGTGAACGGGATAGTTTTGATAACATTTTTGTCTGTACGAGAAAAACGCAAAGGAAAAACTTTTCCATTTTTAGTAAATGGATGCTGCCTTAGTTGGGAGTTATCTATGTAGGCAGCACGTCATTTCCATTTCAAATGTAGCATGGTCACATGATCTGGTCTTTGTGTTTCAGAGCTTTAGATATTTGGTGAATAGTACAGAGACTGCTGGGGACAAAAAATAAAGTGGCCATAAATTTCTAGGACTTTTTAATTATTTCCTTTTTTAGTTAAAGCGTTGAAGTAATTTGTTTACCGGTTTTAATTTTGTTAAACCATGGCTGAACTAAAATAAGGGAACAAATTAGTACAATCTATCCACGATTTGCCTAAAATGAGGGAACGAATGTGTACAAAGTGGCCACAGTTTAACTAAAATGAGAGAACGAATCAGTACAATGTGGAGCTGTTTTAACTAAAACGAAGGGACAATTTAATTCCATGTGGCCACGACATAAATAAAATTAGGTATCGAATCAGTACAACGCAGCCACTGTTCAACTACAGTGAATGAACGAATCAGCACACCGTGGCCCCGTTTGAACCAAGACAAGGGAATTAATCAGTACAATGTGGCCACAATTTAACTTAAAACGAGGGACCGAATGGCCACAAATGAAAACTTACACAAAACAACTAAACTAAAACAAGGCAAGGAATGAATAAGTCGCAGCAACAACTTTTCCCCCGCATGTCATGTGCTGGGCTCCGTAAAATTCGTAAAATTCAATGAGCAACTGAGGATACGTTCAAGCTGTTCTTACCCATTCTGAAGGGCGGCATTGGGGTCATAGGTCAAGGTCATTCCACTCTAAAGAGAATACAATAAAAATTGGTTTTGATCACAGTTGGTTTCATACACATCATAAAGGTGGTTTGTTAAAATGTGTCAAGAATGACATTTAATTATAGTGCAATAGTTAACCAAACAAAGGATGACATGTAATGTCACGCAAGTATGGCTTTTTACGCTTCAAGGCACAAATACACACCCATTCACCTGCCGTCAGCACCACACCACACATACACAATTGTAAACAGGACTTACTAGTCTCACCTCGGCGTCCCGTGTCCAGGTTCGTCCGTTGGGGACGTATTTAGCCTGACTTTGTCTCTTCTTCTGCCCGCCATCAGCAAACTTACACAGCAAAGGCTCTGATGTACCTGTAACACACACATGCTTCACTTACAGTACTGAAGACAAAGA